>JBCEWC010003369.1:0-30552 GCA_038996855.1 Solanum aculeatissimum
ACATAGTCTTCTTCTATTTGCTTTTATTAATGCAAATTCTCATTATCGTTCTTATCGGGTAAACCGAAAACTGAACCATTAAGGACATAAAACCGATAAACCGAAAACCAATAAAAATTATCTTATTGGTTTGTTATTGGGTTAGCATATTTAAAAACCGAAAACCGATAAACCAAACCGATAATATATAAAACCGAACCGAACCGACCGATGCACACCCCTACCCTTAATGCTGAAGAATACACGTTACCATACATATATACATACACATATATATATATATATATATATATATAGAGAGAGAGAGAGAGATGAGCTCACATACAACAGTTCCCTTTTACAGGAAAAAGGGGAAAGAAATGAAGCCCTTTAAAAGTGAATCCGAAACAAATTCATTGAAACCAGAGCTTGTTTAGGACTGAGAAACAAACAAGAATAACTCGCAAATTAAAGTGCACAGCATAAAAAGAGAGCAAGACTGGAGAAAACTTTAAAAAAAAATTCAGAAAACTGAAAGCATAGGTGTACCTTGTAAACCTTCGCCCTTTACATACTTCTCACGGACCATGTCTACAAATATATGATAGGGTCGCCAACCGCTTGGATCTTCATCCGTGTTAACATTTTCAGTTCTTTTCTCGACATCTTTCAAGCTGATCACATGAAAGTTAAGTTGATAGTATGTGAGGTACAATCATCATCATATCATATATCATTAAAAATCAGAAGAATCTAAGTTAAAAGTTGAATTACAAAAATGTCCCTTACCTATTAATTTTCTTAAAATTAATTTGAAACTATAATGAAACCAAGCAAGGAGTTTGGAGCCATTTTTAATGGTTTAGAAAGGATGCAAAGGCCCTCTTTGAGAAGCTAGATCAAAGAAGAGAAATGTCAGAGTCAAACAAATACAACCACCTTCTAATCCCAAAAGAGGTTACGAATTTAATCTTTTGAGGTCAATTATTAGGATGGGGAACCTAGAAGTAAGCTAAGAAAGGGGAGACGACCACCAATTAGAGATCAATGAAGATTAAAGTGTCATGGAACGTGAGGAGTCTAAATGGAGCAGCTAAGAGGATACTGGTAAACCAATTAATTTACCAGTGGGGGGCAAACATTTATGTTCTTTTAGAAACAAAGATAGAAGGAGGGATAAGCAATCTGATAAGGGAGTTATGGGCTAATAGATGGGTGGGAGAAGTACATTTGGAGGCCATGGGAATCTGCAAAAATCAAGACAGCCCAAGCCCCAAAAGCTCACCAGGATGTCCCAATTGTCAGGCATTTATCTAACCAATCCACATCTAAATCCCACCCTGGAACCAAGCAGAATATATACTGTCCAAGCTTCTTCAATATCCAAAATTCAAGGAACATGAGGAGATGATCTGTTGTTCCAAACCAGGGCTCATGCAGAATTTTAAGAAATGACCTTGATAGATCATCTAACAGGATTTGAGTCAAAATGTTAGCCTTTCATTATGTGATTAAAAGGAAAATTACAATCAGTAAACTCTTACATGTCCATAATATCTGGAGGAGGAAGTTTAGATATGAAATGCAGCACAGAACCATCCAAGAAAGATAGATGCTTTGGAGCATCTGTAAAGGCATATTGAATGCCTCCTGTGACAATATTTAGAAGATCTGACCGGTGCTTGTTTCTAGCAGCCTTTCCAAATGTCTTAGCAAGCCCACTGGCGAGATCTTCACATTCATTAAAAGTCTTTCTCGCTGATACGTCATCATCAGAGAAAAGTGCTATTAAGTACCGTTGATGGGCCTGCAAAACCAGAATCGAACATGCTCAACTACTCCATGAAGAAAAGAGACTTACACTTTCTTCCAATATGACCATGATTTTTTGAGAACAGCTCTCTTTGTTTGGAAAGGAAGTATACATATTAGATTCAGAATATTTACTCTGAATTTTTTTTAAACTGGCAACATTTGTATTTATATCAGTACTTACCTAAGTACTTTAAAAACCATATTTATCATAAAAGAAGTACAAGCTCCCCAAGAGTTGAACCTAACTCTAGATGGACCCTAAAACATCTAGAATGACTCAGTCTCATTAGAGTAAACATTTGTATACCAAAAGCAGAACAACAAAATACATGTAAGTTTAATCTCCTATACACTGTTGCTCATGTTCTCAAAACATCTGTCGTTCCTTTTTCTCCATATAGTCCACCAAATGCAGGAAGAAATAATCCTCCATTTGTCTCTGTTTCTAGCTCCAAAACAAGCTTCACTGAAAGAGTCTCATCAATCTTACTAGGCATTATCGAAGAGATGCCTCTGAGCTTGAAGAAAATCTGCAACAGTTGGTCACTGATTTTACAATGTAGGAAGAGGTGCATCATTGTCTCTACATCCTTTCCACATAAAGAGCATTACAAAGAAATTTCCCTCTTTTCCACATTTTCAAGAGTTAAAACAGCCTCATTAGCTAAAAGGCAAGTGAAACAAGCCACTTTATGTGGCACTTTGGTTTTCTAGATGTTCTTTCATGGACCTTAGCTCCATGGAAGAATATGTTACTGCTGAAACACGGAAGAATTGAAAACTTAGATCACAACACTATATATGGGTGGTATGACCTGCCTAAACAAGAATTCTTGAGCAGCAAACAAACAGATATTCACAACCAGACCGATTTTATATCGCCCTTCAATTTGGATTAGCAAAAGCAATGTCTCCTTGCATAATATATATTCTGTGTACCAGTTGGTTTGTCAGCTTTATCCTTCCTTGACCTAATATATATCTTTCTTGTGCCCATGCCACCATAAGCAGTCCTATCCTCTCTACAGTCCTGGAAAATTCTCCAGCAGCAGAAGCAGCTTGTACAGATCAACCACTCTAGGGATTTCCCGATCATTTTTAAGTATCTTCTAAGGAACAAATCCAGCCTTATTGTGTCCACATTTCAGCATCAGATTATTTTCTATGGAGATGGTGGAACAAACTCTCATATTAGTTTCGGTTCTCCAGTTTTCTAGTCTCTGAATAAAGGTTATGATAAAAAGAGATGATCTCCTTTTTTATATCAACAGGATTCCTTATGGACTCACCATCAATTTCCAACAAGTTAATATTGTTATATCTTCTGTGTGCATTAGCTGTTTTGTGAAAGAACTTGGTGTTGTTGTCACAATGTTTCAACCATAATGCTCTTGATCTCTGTCTCCAGGCCACCTCCTCCTTCTTTGCAATCTCCTCAAAGTCAATAGTTAAGGAAATTTCGTTTCTTATTTCCTCCTCTGTTAAACTCCTGAAATCCTGGATCTCATCAAGTTCTGACAATTGACAGAGAGTGTCAGACTTCTGCATCTCCAAGTTCCCTTCTAAAGTTTTACTCCAGTCTGAGTTTGGCTTTCAAGGCTTTCAGTTTGTAAGCCAAAATTTGTAGTCAGGTCTGCCAACACAGTTGAAAGAATCCCACCATTCCTTGACTCTTTCTTTGAACCCTTCAGTTTGCAACCACCAATTTTCGAATTTGAAATATGATTTAGATGGTTCCCAATTGCTGCACAGTAGTGATAAAGGTGAATGATCAGAGGTCACTCTTTCAAGAATTGATTGTTTGATATTCCTGAATCTTTCATCCCATTCATCAGAGATTAAAAATCTACCCAACCTTGCAGCAATGTCATGTCTGACACTTTCTTCTCCAGGTAAATTACCCACCTGTCAGTTGCAAGTCTAGCAAGTTCATGTATTGAATGAAATCAGAGAAGTCAGTCATTGATTTGTTAAATCTATTGCTATTCTTCTTTTCTGATGGGAATCTGACTCTGTTGAAATCTCCACATAATACCCAAGGACCTGAAAATAGACCTCTAGCAGCACCAACTTCCTCCCAGACTTCTTCTCTAGTCCTTCTATCATTTGGTGCATATACTCATCCTGTGTCTTGCCAGTTTACATGTGATGAGTGAGATCCCATACAGCTACATTCTCCATCCCAAATTCTATTATCGCACATTAGAAGAATTCGTCCCCTAGTACCACTGGCTTCCAGATGGGTGTGATCAACCCATCTGTTGGCCCAAAGATCGACCCACTGGCTTCCATGTACTTCTAATTGATCGATGGGATTATATCTCTTGGGTGGGCATTAGAAGTCTAGTGGAAAGATTGTGTGTTTTTGTCCCCCTCCTCGAACCATAAAGCCCTTTGTCTCCGACTTCAAGACATTTCTTCATTTTTCAGACACCCTTCATACTCGATAAGCAAATTGGCTTTCTTAGCAATTTCCTCCTCCGTCAAAGCTCTATTTTCTAAACAAGAATCTAATTCAACCATCTGGCTGAGTAGTTTGTTCTTCTGAATCTTCAAATTACCCTGCTCATTTCCTCCTCCACTCTTTCAGCATTCCTTTGAGAGCTTTGAGTTTATACGCTAAGATGTAATTTGGTTTCCCATGATACAGAATTCACTCCTCCATTTCCTGCCTCTCTCAATGAAATCTTCTGAGTTTAACCACTAAATTTCAAATTTGAAACAACTTAGATTGTTCCCAGTGTCCACAGAACAGAGCAATTGGGACATGATCTGAAAACACACTCTGTAGAATAGACTGCTTTAGATTACTGTTGGCTATTCCATTCTGTGGATAACAGTATCCTGTCTGTTCTAGAGGAAGTAGCATGGTTGTCTCTTTTAAACCAAGTGCAAGTTACCCCATCAAGCTGCAAATCAATTAGCTCCATGTTCTCCATACAATCTGGAAATTCCCCCATAGCTGAAGTTCTCCTAAAGCAGTCCCTTTATCAGATGGGAATAATCTACATATATTCAGTTCACCACAGATAAGCCATGGCCCCTCCAACAGAATTCTGATGTCAGCTAATTCCTCTCATACAGACCCCTTTCCAATTTACTGTTAGAAACACATAGCCCAGTGATATGGCATTCACAATCATTTAATAGGGCCTTGAAGTTATAGGATAAGAGTGTATGCTCCAAACTGTAAAACTTGCCCTTACCATGCACTTGCATCCCATAATAGAAGAATTCCTGCCACCAGCTTCCAAACATGCACATCTGATTCATCTCCCTGCCTATATTTGTTTAATGATATCCTGCACATTCCCTTCTAACTTTTTTCCTGGCGGCAGATAGGGATGGCAATTTCAGCCCATATAAGGTGACAAGAGTCCAAATAACCCATATTTATTTTAATGGATCACTCATACTTTCCAAATGGATAAATATAGACTGATTAACCATCAAACTTTGATTTCATGTTTTTTTTACTTTTGGAGATTAAAGTGGGTTAGAACTATTTTATCCAAACCATATTTGACCAAACCCATAATTACCCATATTTTATATGGATGGATTGTGATCCAATCCATTTTTGCTCAATCCATCCAAATCCAATCCAATTCAACCATTTGCCACCTCTAGCGGCAGATTACGTCTGTTTTCCAATATTGAATCAGATTCAACAATCCTAGGAAGTAGGAGAGAGAGTGTCTTGGGAGAGGTGCCTGGGAGCATTTATTTACACTGACTGAATTATGTGGCTAGCTGAGCGGAAGTGGTGATGGTTACCCAAAATAACCAATAAACAGCCGGGAGAAAGGCCACCACAATAGCAAACGACGACACTGATATGCATCTTTTTTATTAGCATGACATTTGTCCATCCTAGCTCCTTGAATTATAACAACCAACTCAAACACACCCCATGAACATGAATAACTAACCTATAGGTCACGGGTTCGATCAGTAGAACTAGTCACTGATGCAAGGTCAGGGTAGGCTGCTTACCTACATACACCCCTACCCCCCTACCCCCACCCGCCTTGGAGTATAGCTCTTCCCCTGACCCTGCGTGAAAGGGGATGCTTCGTGCAACAGGCTCCCCCTTTTTATACACTCAGTCAACCAAACATTTCAACCATATCATTATCCAGTTTTGAAATAAGACTTTTCTTCTGTAATTTACATTAAAATGTTCACCAGAAATTGGATGGTCGGCCTGCCAAGTGACCAACATAAAGTAGAAATCATCTCAGTTAACAAGAAGCAACACTCACCCTTTTCAGTGCCTCTAGGAACAAATGTGCAACATCTGCACCGTTATTCCTCAACACAGTTAGCAAATGCTTAATAACCTCATATACACTTGTTCCATGCATTGAAAGATGAGATAGTATCTCTGGAGCAAGATATTCCTGTAGACATAGGTTACAGTGATGAAATATGTGAGCAGCTGATAAAGAAAATTAATGGTAAGCTTGCTAATCTTTGCTTTCTAAATGATAGTGCAGAAAAACCAAAAAGCATCGCCAAAATCCATATAAGTAAAGCTAGGAATTAAGTATAGAAAAGTCCCAACTATGAAAAGAGAATACACCTCACCTTAGGAACTGCATCAACAGCAACCAACTTCCCAACAGCAATGATTACAGCATCTCGATTTGTCTCCTCAATGTATTCCCTATTAGAATCTTCTTCTTCAGTCTCATCTGTATCCATGTTAGAAGATGAATGAAAGTCTCAAAAAAACATCAATCATGTGCAGCAAGAAACCCTTTCTGGGATTGAATGGCTACGTTATGGTGGAGGATGTACAGGAAGCTGAAAACACTTTTTTGGTTAAGTTAAAAACACTGTTATTCTTTCATTGACACCTCTGGGTGGACTGTGGAGATCTATTTTCCACGACTCCAAGGAATACTGATGAACTACTTCTGCTTACAGATTAGGTGCTCAAGTTTTTGCAGTACCTTTTTTTTGTTTACTTCATAATAATGAAATTTTGCATGCATCGTCACTCTTCACGACATAAGAGTGCATGTTGCAAATATAGGGAAGTGAAACAGTTCTTCTCCTCCTGTATCTGGTTATGTCGGGAACGGATGTACACTTTAGTTTCTTAATAATCTTTCCATCACACAAAGTAAAGCTAGATCCTTACCTAAGAAGTAATTCTAGGAAAAAGATGCACAAAATGGTTTCATTTTGAAAATCAAGCTCCACAACATGAACTTGACAAAAATAAAACCAATGTGCAACAACACATTCCTCCAATCAAGATATAGCACGAGGTAACGAATGACTTCAATAAAAATATACATTTGGCATTCAAATTCATGTGACTGCTCAAGAACCAAAGTGTTATCACAGTGATCATGGCAATGATGAGAAGTTTACATCAAAGCACACAATTTATATAAAATTGAAACAACAAAAAAGAGCCTAAACTAACCCTCAACTACGCGAATTGGTGCAAAACTATCCTCCGTCTACCTATCGGTCCCCAAATACCGATGTCAACCTTTTGGCCTTTCTTTCCTTTATTTTTAAGGGTTTAAATATTAAGCCCAATTACCAGCTTCACTAATGACGTGTCTCTATCTTATTGGCCACCGTAAAATTTAATTAAACTAATTTTAAAAACCTACAACACCCGGATCCGCTCCACCTAAATTACCCACCCATAAAAATCCCCAACCCTTTTAACATAAATAAACCCTCCACTTCATCACATATATGCTCATGTCCTCTCTTCTTCTCTGATTTTGGACTGCTCATCTCGAATTTTCCTGGCCAAACTCTGAAGTTTGAATTTCCCCCATTCAGGTAGGAATTTCTTTCTTTTTAGTATTTTCTAGCTAACGCTTAGGGTTTTTTTTGTTGTCTAATGTTGTTCTGATTAGATGTATATATTGACATTTGTTCTGTTGTTCCATGTGTCATATGTTTGTTGTAGTCATTTTTTTTGTTACATGTGTTTTGTGCTTTCATTGTTGTCTCGAATTAGGGTTTTTATAATGTTGTCTCAAGTTAAGACTCTTGTTTTTTCCTGCATTTATTCCGCATCTTTTTCTCTGTATTCCATGATTTTATGGTTGTTAAGTATGTTGTAGATGTATGTATTATGGCTCTTAAGTATGTCATATATTTTTACCCAAAAAGGGGGTCCCTTTTTATTTGTTTTTGGTGATGCATTCTCTATGTAATCTGATAGAGATAGCATGTGATCCATATCCCTTTAGTTTTTACAGTTTTCTTCACAAAAATTTATTCCTTGTTTTTCGCTTCCTTTATTGCTTTTTGATAGGTATTCTCTTTCTTTTATGTCTGCCATGTGACCTTCAAAGAATGGTTTAAAAGGTTGATCTGGTCTTTAACTATGAGAGCAAGCGGGTCTGACTCCTCAGGGTATTTACATTAAAAAAATTGACTCATCTGTGGGGAGGGTATGTTCCAGATTTGCTCTCCTATGTAGACATTTGTTCATAATACACCAAACAATTAGGTTTTAGTAGTGAAAAAACTGCTATGCCCAGGTACAGAAAAAGTCTTCATAGGGGGGAGATTTTAATGGGCATATCGGTGCAACCTCTAGCGGGTTTGAAGATGTTCATGGAGGCTTTGGTTTTGAGGAGAGGAATGGAGGTAGAATGTCACTCTTGGAGTTTGCCAAAGCCTTTGAGTTATTTATTGCTAACTCATGTTTACCGAAGAGGGAAAATCACTTGATTACCCTTCGTAGTACGGTAGTTAAGACTCAGATTGATTACTTACTTCTCCGAAAGGGCGATAGAAACCTTTGTAAGAATTGCAAGGTTATTCCGAGTGAAAATATTTCCACTCAACATAGGCTTCTAGTAATGGATTTAGAGATTAAGAGAGAAAAGAAGAAGAAGGTTATTTATGCCCAACCGAGGATTAGATGGTGAGGCCGGACTCCTGCCCTTTCTCGAGAATTGGGAGAAAAATTAAGTAGCTTAGAGGCTTGGAGTAGTAACGGAGATGTAAACAATATATGGGACACTACTGCGGGTTGTATCAGAAAAGTAGCTATCGAGGTACTAGGGGTTTCGAGAGGGACCTTTGGTGGACATCAATTGCTTTTCATTATTAGTCATTCTTCCTTTTTTCTTTTCCTTTTCCCTTTCTTTCTATATCTAGTTTATTCTGCTTATGGGGCTTGATTTTTGAGAAGAGGGTTTCTCGGAAACCTCTACCTCTATGAGGTAATAGTTAAGTCCGTGTACATTTTACTCTCCTCAGACCCCACTTGTGAGATTCCATTGGGTATGTTGTTGTTGTAACTGTTTATTGTTGAGGAGATGAAGATATTGTCCCAGCTCCTAACATCAGTCAGCACAATGAACCTTGCCCTGTGACAATAGATGCAGTAACGGAAGGTGATTCAAGTGAGGGGGAGGAGGAGGAAAATGAACCTTTTAGCTAGTGATTACGATAGTGATGAGTTGGAATTCTTTAGGAAGGCAAAGAAAAGAGAAGTAACTGAGAAACTAGACAGCTTATTGGAGCTGGAAATGGGTATGAGCTTTAAGAATCTTGATGAAGCTAAGAGAATTGTGAGTTATTACTCAATTACTATGAAGAAGGGCCTTAAAGTTGTTAGGAGCGACTCTACTGCACTCGGATATAGGTGTGATGTTGATTGTCCTTTTGTGTGTCTAATATCAAAAGTTATGAAAGGCTATGGATTTAAAATTAAGGCCTTAGAAAAAGAACATACAACCAGCCTTTAAGAACAGAGGAGCTACTCAACAGTCTTTAAAACACTACTCCAAGAACAAGGTCCAGAGTAACCATAAGTACCAAGGTGAAAGACATGAGATAGGATGTGGACGATAACTTTTCACTTAATATCCGCTATTCAAAGAAGAGGGTTAAGAGGCTTGTCTTGGAGAAACTTGAGGGTAGCCATATTGATATTTCAAACACGTTGGAGACTTATGCTCAAGAATTGAGGGATAACAATAAATTGGAGGCTTATGCTTAGAATAGAGCTTTAGGAAAAAGATTGGCAAACTGAAGGCAAAGAGGGGTAAAACATTAGGGAATAACAATTATGCATTATGTAGTGCTTCTTGTTTGCTATGTAATGGCATAATGAAATTTTTTATTGTTGTTTCTCGTTGTGAAGCAGCCTTGAAAGTGGTTATATTAATTCATTTCAAAAGATTTGGGTGCTTTCTTTTTGCTACTGGTCATGTATGTCGATGGCAATATAGTCTTGTGATTGTAAAACAGTGTTTGGATGTTTTATGGGTTGAAACATCTATAGTCTATCTATAAAATATTATTGATTTACATTACTTGTGTCTTGTGGGGTGCAAAATGTATGTCTAGTGAGTTGTGGATAAACATTTTGGAAAGGTTACACATAGCAAACTACAGTATTCTTGATGCAAAATGCAACATCTTTAGGCTAACAAATAAGATAAGACTACAAATTTTTCATTAGCCAACACCAGAATTTTCATTACTAGGCAAAACAACAATTCTGCAGATTTGCATTACAATCAACCTACAAAATTCAGTACTGTTCTTCAAATTTGCAGATTTCTTTCATTTGACAACATCAAGTCACAAAACTAACCTAACCAACTAATAATACTAGTCTACCACAAATAAACAAAACACCACTCTAAATCATCTTGGCAGCTACAAACCCAACAATAATAGCCCAAGAAACTACAAGCAAGCTTATTAATTGATGCACTTTCAACTCCAACTTTGAAACTTTATCATCCAAGGTGTCCACTTTCTTCAAATTTGCACTTCTATTACCACCCTTAAAGTACAAGTTTGACTCTTTTTCCTCCAAGGTAGAAACTTTCTCCAAATCTGAACTTTCATTAGTAGTCATATCCTTCAAATCAGAAATTTCAACACCAACCATATCCTCCACAATCTTCTTCAAATGATTTCTTTCCTTCCAAATTGAATCAAATTCAACTTTTTGATTATGAATCATCACTGATACATGAAGATGGAAGTTTTTCGTCGAACCAATCCCAATAACCATAAGAGTTGGACCCAAGACGACGACATTTGTAGAATCAACTTCCACCATTTTCAAGAGTAGTAGAAATAAAATATCTTGCAATCAATCCACACTTAAAGGTACGGGACTTAAGTTGTTGAGGTGAAGAAACAGAAGAAGATGCCGACATTTTTAAGAAAAGGGAAAGAGGCAGGAAAACTATGAAGAACAATGTTTCAAAATTGAATAAGAAGAATAAGATAGCATATGATGTGAGGAATGGAGGGTTTATTTGGGTTAAAAGGGTTGGGGATTTTACGAGTGGGTACGGGTATTATAGGATTTTTTTAATTAGTTTATTCAAATTTTAGGTTAGCCAACAAGATAGAGATACATCATTAATGAAGCGGTAATTGGGGTTAATATTTAAGCCGTTAAAAGTAATGGCAAAGAAGGGCCAAACAATGGACGTCAGGAGTATTTGGGGTCCGACTGGCAGACAGAGGTGTAGTTCTGTACCAATTTGCATAGGTGAGGGGTAGTTTAGGATCTCCTCCTTTTAAACAATTAAACTTAGCCATAGGTCTTTAATGGTCATCTAACAAACAAGTATAGATCAGAACTACATGGCTTCCCAATTTTAATTCAAGTTTCTTGAATAAATATAAGTGCTATAATATGAAGCATGATACTAAAAGTAATCATTCTAGATGCAGGCTTTTCTACAGTTAAAGATAAAACAATAGTGTTCGAGCCATACTATTACTTCTTTATACAACAGTAAGATGCGAGTCAGAGCTGTCACGCATTTAAAGAAAACAGTGAATGGGAGAGCTAAAACCACCTGGAATATGTAGTTGGCGTTCACAAAGCTTCCAGAACTTTTGCAGAATGGATTCATCTGGAGAGTACCCCAAAGCTTCTAGCTCCGTGGATGCAAAGGCTGCTTTCCTGAACAGACACCACTGTTCTGAAAAAATAACACAAACCTAGACCAAGAAAACAACAAACTCAATTAGCCAAAGAGAACATATAAGGCACTAACAGGAGATAGCTGAACACAGATGTTTAAACAATAAACATGGTCAGATGTGGATATTTAAAAATAATGCTTACCCTACATGCAAGTTGACTTGCACAAAGACCTTCCAGAGATTTAGTAGTCAGGAAGGACTCGAGTAGTTCAAACAAGGCACTGCGCTTGGAGATTAAGGAAGATATAGATTGTTCCATGATTGTGCCAGAGTTTATGATAGCGTGTAGGCACCAGCAAACATGCAGATGCATGTTAAGAAGCAGAAATTCAATTACCTGAAAAGTAAGCCAAAGCAGTTGTGTATTGGCAAAACCACAAAAAAGAATTATTCAAACGACAGTATACCCACCTCATCATCAATACTTCTGAAGTTTTTTAGAGTCTGCGCAAGATCTTTATGCAAGCTTTCAATGGAAATTTGCCTTGACAATTGAAGTTCATACAACCTTTTCAAGTTGACAAGTAGTGAATATTCATCATCACCATCCTGCAACAAAAAAATTGCACATTTAATCAAAATGCAACAATAAAACACATAGACCCCTTCGATTGTTTAAGGGAACATACCGCAACTTCTTTTATTGCAGATTTAAGTTTGACAATGAGCTCATCTTCAATTCCCTTCAATTTGTGAAGGGCAAAGTCCTGTAACTCCCCACGACTCTCAGTAGCACAGAAGTTAAGAGCTTTAACACAAGATCTCAGAGCTTCCTTCTCACCATGCTTAAAAAATGCCTCTTTCATCAGAAGGACAGCAGATTTAAAATTCTGGAAAACAAAAGGAAACACCTTTTAGTTACCAGCTAAAAAAATACTTCCTATTGGCAATCCCTTATATAATCCATGATCGTAATAAGTTCCATAAACACACCTGATCTTGTCTTTTAAGAGAATAGAGCTCAAGGTTCATATGAACAATGATTTCAAGTAGATAGGGAATTTTTGCTTTGTCAGACATAAACTTGCGAAGAAGCTGGGGATAATTCTTCATCATAGCAACAGTTATATCACGCTTAGAATTTTCAAACATATCCTGGCGATTACAACATAAGCAGTCAAAGAATTCAGTATCCGGGAGTAGCATGGCTGAACAACACCAATATAATATGTCCCTGACAAAGAGCACTAAAGAAGGAACCTATCTCAAATAATCTAGACCAATTCTGAACTTGAGGTGAAATTATATGACTGCAAAAAATCAAAACCAGTAAACCACAGGATCTAGATAATGATTCTGCATACAGCTTTGAATGATGGCCCTACTAAGTAAAACAGAGTTACTGTCTATGTCCGATGGTACATGAAAATAATCTGACTGCTCCCTCTATTATCCAACTCCAAGGGAAAAAAATGTCTTAATGATGTTAGACAATGTGAAAGATGGTAACATGAAAATATACAAAAATGGCATCTCTTTCACTGAATAATACAAGTAGTAATCTGGATGTATTTAACCAACTGACCTGATTTAAGACAAGCATACAGTTCAAGAAAAATTGCAGCACAAAGACACTGCTAAACAGTACAGATCTACCACGTTGCAGATATATCACCAACTTATTGTTTCACAAGCACTTTCTTGGAATCCGCTCTCAGGTGCAAATGGTTTTCAAGCACAAATATAACAATTTATTAAGAGTCTCAGAGAGTATCATCAGGAAGAACTAAAGAACCTCACCTTTTGTGCTTTAGTATAATATTGTTTTTTACTATCACTAGCAGGAACAATCTTCTCCCCAACTGCCTTCCTAAGTGACGCAAAAAGCAGCCGAATTAGGTTTGTTGCATCTACATCACTTAGTTCGGCTGATTGCCCTTCTTCCAAGAGCATAGACAGGATACGCTTCCAATCCTACAAGGAAATAATTTTCAAGTGAATATTTCCCGCAACCACAGAAACCCAAGGATCCAGGATAAGGAGGAAACTCTTCTTAAGTTTACCTATGATAAAATAGGATTATAGCTGCCTAATCAATAGAAATAGAAGATGCCTATAAAGGCAAGTTGTAGAAAATACAAGTCTAACCAAACTACAAATAATTGTATTACAGCATCAATACTAAAAACCATAGGGAAATACTGGACAAAACAGAAAACATACAGTAATTTATAACGTCTTTAAAACAAAGTTGAGCCACTAGAATAACACAGATAACATACTTTCATGGCGTCCATATATTCCCAGATATCATCAATGACATACATACTCAGCATTTCGTCTTTTGAAAACTCTCCCAGTATGCGCAGAAGTCTATTAAGATAAACCTCAGAAGAATCAGCATTATCCCCTGGAGAAGTTTTTGTTATCAGTCAATTGTATTAATCAATCAAGCAAATAGAAAGAAGAGGATGCAGAACAGTGTGATAAAAACCTGAACTAGATTGTGAACTGTTCAACCGCTGGGCAATCAGATTATCATACACTAGAGCTCCAATTGCACGCCTGATTTCCGGTGGATCATCAATTAGCAAATCATATAAAGAGCTTAATTCCTCCTCAGGAACAAGTTGATGTCTGCAAAATATGGAATAACTTGATAAAAGAGCATATTTCAACAGTCTGCTGGTAACAATATTAAAAATGCAAGAGGTTTACATTGTCAAGGAGGAATTACCTTATCAGTTGTTTCACAAGTCCTATAGCACATACTGCCACAGAAATATCAACATCATCAGCAAGCTCGATCATCCTTCTATAAAACCTCTCCGTGAAAAGGCCAAGAGATGGCACATTATCATCCACCTCATAAAGATTCTGCAGTGCAAGAACTGATGCCTTCCTTACGCCATCACTCTTAAGAGGTTAAAATTAAGAGCCAAATGTATAGTTTAGAATTTTCAATTTATCAACTGAAGATAAAATCAAATTGACATCCACTTACTTTATCATTCAACGTCCATCCGAGATATTTCAAATACAAATCCTGCAAAAACAGGGAGGGGTATGACAGGATCCAAACACCCAATGACTGTATGCATGCCATTCTAATATCAGGTTCAACATCTCGATAACGGTGCATAAATAACCTACAAATATCAGCACACAAAAAGGCAAAAGAAAATTAAAAGTGCCCCTCACGTAATCAAAAATATGTATCATTAACACAAGGTCCATACCCAGTAAATATCTTCCGCATCATCTCCTCTATTATTGTTATCTTTTCATGGGTCATAGATAATCTTTTATTTAGTGATTCAACTCGAGGTCCGTCAACTTTCTTCTTCTTTTCAGCATTTAGCTGTCTCTGTGTGGTTTCCCGCTGTGAACCAAGTACTTTGGCAATGTGTATAAAGGATGTAACAAGTTGTAGGCCCATTAGTGAAGCAACCTGACGATATACTCTCGGAGGGGTGCTGAAATGCATGTTCACAAGACCATGAGCCAAAATACTACCTTAAATTTAGAGTACCTGAAAGCAAACTACTTACCATGATAGCGCAATCACATAATCCATGCACTTGTCAAACAAGATCTTATCAAAAAGAGGTCCATTTTCACATTCAGCAACCAATGTATCCCAAAAGTAGATGAGGTTATCTTTGAAGTTCTTGAAGTCCTTTTTTGAAGTTTGATAATCCTCAACTTCACCCTAACATCCAAAGGAGATTAGGTAAAATTAGAATTGCATGTCTATGCATGAAGTTCCTGTTTGATGCATATTGAACTGACACCAAAAAATAACACTGACCAGAAATTTCATGCCTAATGCATATTGGACTGACGCCAAATGACATACTACAATAACAATAACAACAACATATCTAGGGACACCAAATAACATATTAAATGAGGAAATATCATCAATCTGATGGATGAATATACCCTCTTAGCCAAGTTTACAAGAGCAACTACTACATCATCAACATCAGTTTGGTCCAAGAAATCTTCTTCAATATGATATTTTGCTCCACAAGCCTGCAAAACCACAAATTTCCACCTATCACGTCACATCATCAAAATGGAACCTGTCTATGGCTGATATGTGGAGATGGGAAAAGCAATAGTATGCAAGCTGAAGAAACACCCACATGTTATCAAATTACCTCGAATATCATGCTCAATAGTCCAGCCATTGCAGCTTTCGGATCCTTTTCATAGTGTTCCACCCAATGCTTGACCACTACAGGAATTTGTTTTCTATCACCTTTAACAACATCTGCAAATAAAGGAATGAACGTCTTATCATCAGCATGTGTAAACCACCACAATGGATACACAAAAAAAGGATTCAACCAAGAGAAAGCAAAATCTAATTAAAATAGGGTAACGAGGAATTGAAGCAAGCAAGCACAAGAAAACAAAACTGACTAGTATAGCTTCTGACGGTTTCATTTCTTGAAAAGGAAGTGTGTCTCACCTACAAAGAACAGGATTATTTGAAGTGACTATTTTTTTGGGACTGGTAAGGCATAGTTGAAGTGACTTTTCAAAGAGGAATGAGTATTTCTTATGGAATAATCACAGTAGGCCTTTGATGATGGCTATGGAAACTTAAAAAGCGCTCCCATAGGGTTCATAATGCTACACAAACTGCCCTTCTCATACAATTGGGAAGTCATTGGTTGAATAGAGACATCAGATGGAGCAGGCAAGCTAGCTGATTTGACCATTCCACTACATTGACATACTTTTAGTTCTTAAGAAACCTAGAAGGACCGAGCTTTTTGCACCAATACTACTGGTACTGGAGCATGGTTGAGACTTGAGATCAATGTGGAAACAAGAAACCGAATTCACAGTCTTTGGAAACGGAAGACCTCAGGCCTCATTAAACAAATACACAAAAAGAATCATATTGGGAACACTTCTAATCCAAACCCTTCCTTTGTAGATCCCGTATAGCAACTACCTTACTTAAGCAATTCTTCTTCTCCTTATTCTTTCAGTTTAAGTTCCTATATTCTCTTTTTCTTACGCCTTGGCATCCCCGCTCTAGGAGAAGCAGTTGCTCATTCATGATAATGCAGAGCAGAATGAAAAATCATCAGAAAGTAACAGAATGAACCTAGAGGGTCAAACAAGATTCCTCTTGTCCCAATCGGCAATTGCATGCATCCCGGGACATGTGCTGCGAACTAAACACCTCAACGGATAAAGGGAAAATGTGCAGAAGTGCAAATACACCATGCAATAGGGAGGGAAAACTTTTTAGATGGTTGTTACCTATTATATTGTGTTGTTAGTTTAGAACAATGTTCATTTTTTTGTTGTCACTTAAATTTTATTGTATTGTTACTAGTGTTATGTGACGATAAAAGTCTTATTTTATGTAATGATCGATTTGGTATGATCATGTCATTAGTGATGTGCAGAGAGTAGTTGTCTTGTAGCTAGTAGGTGCAATTATGTTGTTGAGAACAATACACCACAGTATGTGTGAGCCAAGATTTTACTTGGTGATAGGAAAAGGCAACTTGAATTGCTGCAGACTGGTTTTCTCCCATATACCTTATTTCTTTTTCTCATTTTGGCTTGCTTATTACCTGATGATCATATTTTATCATTTGCCATACATTATGATAGTTCTACATCATAACCTACTTTTCTTTTAGGTTTATCCTTCTAATTGCTAATGTATGACCAAATAACAATACAATCCAAACATTGCACTCATAAAACAATATTGTACAATACAATACAACGCAATACGATACAAATGATAAATCATGAAACAATATGTAACAAACATTCAAACAAAGTGTTAAGTACAAAAAAATGTTTTCCAAAAATTCTACAAAAGGAGATATAAAGACAAAATAAGAATCTTACAGCATTTTCTTCACGAAAAGGATGTCCATAGTGATGAGCGCTTTACATTTGTTCAAAATTTAGTGGACGAGATTGGCATTTTATTCAGTGGGTGGAAACAGAATGCAATAATGTATCAAATTCTACCACTTGCTATTATAAATTGCAGAATTTACAGACTATTAAAGGACCATTTTCCACAAGCAAATTGAAAGCTTTTACACTCTCAAAGTCATCTGCATTCAATATTAACCTAAAACTACCATAATTAAAATGATAGCACAGTACCAAACTCAAAGATATAACTTAACTCACACTTTCAACTATAATTGGGTAGCACACCCTAAAAGTTCCATTGATTCTTAAATCAATGTTTGGAGAAGCAAGAAGCGGAAAAAAGCGACAAGGGCTTGCTTCACAGAAATGAGAAGTATGAAGCGAAGCGCGTGCTTTTATTCAAATAAAGCGCTATTTAGTATAAAAATAAAAAATATTAAATATGCATAGATAAATAATAAAGAACTCAATAGAGGTAACATATTAAGCAAATCTTTCAATTCATAGATTAAAAAGTAAATAGATAGTCAATAATCCTCATATGTTGTAACATATAGAGCAAATGCATATGTTATGTCATAACATATAAAACAAAAAATAGAGACAAAACAGAGCAGCAAAACAGAAAAAGAAAAAACAGAGCATAGGCAGTAGCATTATAAACAGAGCATATGCACTAATTAAGTACCTCAAATCAGAAGAAAAAAGACCAGAATAACACTACTTAAGTAACATTACAAACAGAAAATTGAAAAAAAAAACATAGAAGAAGAAGAAGAAAGAAAACTAGCTACCAGAAAAAGAATAGAAACATGTGCAGCAGAGAAACAAAAAGAGAAGAAGAGGAGAGAACAAGAAGAACTAATCTTCACAGTCGCAGCAGTCAAAAAAGAATGGAAAATATTTGGAAAACTTACGTAAGTATTTTTACACAAATTTAAAAAAAAAAAAAAAATGCTCTTCTTGCTTCAGTCCCAGAAGCGCACGCTTCCTCACCGCCACATCACTTCAAGACATTAAAGGCACAAGCTGTCGCTTCGCGCTTTTAACAACACTGTCTTGAATTTTACCAAAATTGAACTTAAATGTCATAATGGAAAGCTACATAACATAGTCAAACTAAACAATCACAACCTTCATTCAGGCTTTCTATCAATTTAGTAGTGAAAGACTAAACTTCTCTGGTAACTTTCAAAATTAACCTGAAATCACTTTAATGAAAGGAAAACAACATTACTGAACTGAAAGATAATTTCACATCTGCTTTCAACATAATCGACTAGTGCAAGCCCAAAATTTCTCTCGTTTCAATCTTCAAAATAAACCTGGAAGTAAAAGAACAATACATAATACTAGGATAACTAGACCACAACTTCCATTCGCATTATCAACATTATCTAGTAGCACAAGCCTAACAATGCTCGTCTCAAAATTCAAAATTAATCTGATATTACTATAGCATACAAATTAGAAAACCAAAACCTTCAGTCCATGCTTACAACATAATTGAGTAGCAAATGCCTAAATCTTCTCTAGTCTTGAAATTCAGAAACCAAACTACCACAATGGAACTTTACAGGAAAGTATATAAACAGAAAACCATTATTTTCACCTGCGCTTTCAACAATAATTGAGGAAGCCAAGCCTAAATTTCTATATAATCTCAAACTGCCATAATAAAAAACTACAGAAAATTAATCCAACTAGAAGACCACAAATTCCATTCCTCCTTTCAACATAATAAAAATTCAGAATGGGATGCAAACTAGAAGACCATAATTTCCACTGTGCTTTCACCAATAATCGAGAAAACAAAGCCTGAAAAATCTTTAGATTCTCAAATTCAAATTTAACATCAAAATATAGTGACGAAACGTATAAAACAGTGGAAAAAATTTATAGTACCAATTAAACTCTGATGAGCATTTCTAACAGCAGCAGATGAAGTTCTTCCTAAAGGCTTGCTCCGCTTAGCTCTAGCACGAGAGTCTTCAAAATCCTCGGACGATTCTTCTCTCTCTTCCTCATTCACACTACTGTATAATTGCTCTTCGTTAACCCTAGTTTGAGTTCTCGTTCGTTTCTGTACACGATTAACTCGATAATCAGGTCTCAACTATTAACTTAATCAGTTGAATACTGTTGAAATTGAAAAATAAACTCACTATACGACGATTCGCTGTTTCCTCCTCCATGAACTGCTGTTACTGTAACCCCTACAAACCTTAGCAAAGAAGACGGTGACAAAATGCAGAGATTTACTGCCTACACTTGTGCGAGACTAAAACGTCAATGATAGACAAAACGGCATAAATGGTCCTCCACTATTGGAATAATCTAAAATAGTCCCTTGATACATTTATGGACTTTAGTCCTTTAATTATTCAAAACATCATCAAAGTACCATACATTTAGAGCATGTTCGGAAGGCACCCCGCTAATTGAATTTGGTGGAATTGGTTGTACTATATTTAATTGGACGTGTGATTACATGGTCAACAAATAATTGGATGTAATTGCATTTTTCAATTCACAGAGATGTTGTGAATTGCTGGTAATTACATGCTGGTTATTTTTTAATTTCTTTTTTCTATTTTTATTTTTATTTTTATTTTTTCATTTTAATTTTTTTTATTTTAATTATTTTAAATTATTTTTATTTTATTATTCTAATTTTTTCTAAAATTATATTTTATTTTATAAAAATTATTTTTCATTTCTTTCTTATTCTCAATCTCTGTCATGTGATTTCATACAATTTTTCACATTATCTTTTTTTTATTAATTTTTCTATGTATTATTTTAGTTTTTACTAGCATGATTTTAGCATTCTAATTTTTAGATTAAAGTTGAATTCATTGTTGGATAAAGTTATAAATACATATAATTTTTTCTTTTAAATCATATTTATGCATGTTATATCGAAATTTGGCAAAAGAGTATTATGTTATTTCTTTTATTTTGAATTTAAAACTTATGTTATATTTTTTAGTCTCATTTGTTTTTGTAGTGTTGACTTGATATTTCACGTTACAAGTCATTTTATTTTTTTTTAGTTATGTTAGATAGATTATTATTTTTTTATCAAATATTTTAACAATTTTACTATGACATTATATTTATAATATTTTTGTCAAACACTCATTTCATGATGTTCGCATAAAACTTATATTTTTAGTTTTTATAATTAATTTAATTAAAATATATTAATTTAAAAAATATAAATTATTTTTTTAATAATATTAGTTAAGAATATATAGTTACTAATTAATATATTTTTGAAAGACAATATATATGTTAAATATTTATTTAATATTATTTATAAACATCTATATTTGTCTAATATAAATTTTTAATTTTAAATAATCAACTTTTATTTTTTAAATTTAATATAACATTATAATTACACTTGTGTAACCAAATCACATGCTTGTTGGTACATTGTAATTACACTCTGTCAAACAAACAGGACAATGTAATTACCAGGGTGTGTAATTAATACCCTAGTAATTACACTAATTTCAATTACCAGGTGGCTTTCCAAACAGACCCGTAAGGTCTGTTTGGGAAGTCACGTAATTGAATTTGATATAATTAAATATAATTACATTATCTTACATGAGGATGCCCAGGAGTTCTGTAAGGACCCGGACTTTGTAAGACCTTAACAATGCTTAAAAATGAAGTCCATAGAGTTTTTGGCCAGGTGCCCCTCCAAGGACACCTTCAAGGCTCGTGAACCCCTTCACTGGTTGTGAAGATGGTCGTGGAGATGGCCTTGGTCAATTCCTAGGATTCCCTAGCCTCTCCTTAGTTTTTCAAGCCAAGTATGCCCTCTACGAAGCACTTTACGGCTCGTGGACCTCTCCACTAGCCATGAAAGTGCTCATGGAAGGGCCTTGGCCTTTGGACTTGACAACCAAGTGAAGTGTGCTCTTCACAGAGCACACAACGGATCATGGTGCACACCAAAAACTGTGCATGGTTTGTGAAGGGGCACCTCACCACTGGCTAAGTTCGTCTCAACCATGGGGGTAGGTTCACAAGAGGGTACCACAGATCGTGAAGAGGTTTACGGCCTGTGAACCCATCCGTGGTGTAGCCTAGTTCAGTTTTTGACCTCATTTCATTAAGGTCCTTTTGGTAATTTCCCCCAACCCTAAGTGTATTTTGGATGTTTATTCACTCCATTACACTCTTAAACTAGTCCCTACTCATTTCATGACCTCTCATGTAAGCCAGACACTTAGTCTCTCAAATTCTAACTCCTAAAACACTCTCAAGCCTATCATTCAAGGATTCAATTGGGGTTTCAAGTTCAAGTTTATTCTATCTTATTTCTTCACTTCAAGCATTAGGTAGGTGGGATTCATCCTTGGTTTCATTCCAACCTTGGAGCCCAAATCTCTTCATTTATTTTCATGATTTTAAAGTATGATCTAAGTACAAATTTTATGTTTTAACTTCAAATTGATGGAATTATCATATGGGTTGTATTCAAATGATGATTTAAGCATGAACCAAGTCTTATTTTAATGATTTACTTGGTTTTCATGAGATTTGAACTTGCATGACCTTATGAACTATGAATTCATGTATAGGTAATCTTAATTATGATTCAAATGTTTATTTCTTCATGGAATATGCATGTTTCCATCTTATTATCATGTTTTAAGTATGAATTTCATGTACTCATGCTTCACACGCACTTCTCATACAAGATCATGCATACACAAGGTTTTACATGAGTTTTGGTTATGAAAATAGTTTCAATTAGGATTATGAACATGAATTCAATACGAATACGATTATGACATGATTATGATCATTACTGTCATGACCCAATCCTAGGGCCTAGGTGTGACATGGCGAATGGGAACCCAAGAGTCCCCAAACAAGTCGCATGGCATACTTAAGCACATCCTTGGTTGCGGAAACATAGTTTAAGCATCATTTGTTCAAACTAAGGGAATTCAGAACTTAGGACGCAAGCTATGAGAGTAAGGGGTAAATAGTGTCATCATACAATCTCATCAACACATAAACTAAGGTAAAGGGGTCATGGGACACACTTTGTGTGATTAGGGACTTAGGGAAGCCACCATATGCTATCAACATCCAACAAGATCATATAAGGGATAGGGACTAAAGGAAATCTCTATAGATACATAAGCGTCATAAGAGTCAAGCTTGTCATATTATCCAACAACACCTCTAAACATGAGTGGAACGGGGGCCAAGACATCTCCTAGACTCACTCTCAAAAGTAGATAATAAAATTAAATAAGTCTTAACATAAACATGATAGATAATGGTTGTTTTCCTCGGAATAGAGGACTCATCACAAGTAAACCTTCAAGCAAACCAACTAGCCACGTAGAGGTGGATGAATAGGAGCTCTAGTCCCTACATGGTTACATCATGTAAGCAAAAAGTATGTGTTAGTACTTGGAATGTATTAAGTATGAGGGGTGCAATGCAACAAGAGACTATAAGCCATAATAATCAAGATGCATAATCATATACAATGGATATAAGCTCAATATGACATGAATGATCAATGCCATAGTCAATTCATGCATAGAGGATAATCAAAACTTATAACATAACATACATATATGGGAAGAGACCGTAACCAACATATAAGACCATGCGAGCTACTACATGAAATCTCAATATTTCTTCCACATCAGAAAGGGAGTGGTCTACTTTGCCAAGGTAAATCGTACCCTCACCTTACGACATAGACCTTTTGGTGGGTATTACCAAATGTCCTTACCTTACGACATCACCTTTTTGGTAGGCATTACAAGATGTTTGTACCTTACGACATTACTTTTTCTATAAGTATTACAATATGCCCTTACTTTATGACATCGTGTTTTTTGTAGGTATCACAAAATATCCTATGATGGCACATAGTTAAGGGACAATGGAAAGTCACCAAGGTTCTCTCGGTGCTAAGTCAACATCCCACTGAATACTTAATTCATAGTCATACTCATAATGCATAACTTTGTAATTCATAACATTATCATAGGAGTAACTCCTCAAATCCATAACAGCATAACATCATAGAAGGGCTTCATATCTTTCATAACTTTCATAACATTCTCACATACCTAATGCTTGAAATGAATAAACGAGAAGAAACCAACTTGAACTTGAAACCCTAATCGAGCCTTAGCTTGAATTCTTGAATGTAAGGCTTGAGAGTGTTTTTAGGAGTTAGAATTGAGAGTCTAAGTGTAACCCTTGCATGAAAGATCATGAAATTCAAAGGGTCTGATTTAGGAGTTTAGAGGAGTCATAAAAGGTCCCAAATACCCTTAGAGTTTAGGAAAATTACCCCAAACCTCCCCTTAAACAGAGCCTAAAAGTGACAAGGGTGCACTGCACGAAACCTCCTTCAGGCCATGGTGTGCACCATAGGTTGTGAAGGGGTCTTTGGTGGTGCACTTGGGGAAAAAATTGGGGGCCCCATGGAGGGAACCCTCCACGAGACACACCATGGATCGTGGTGAACTTCGTGGTGGTCACACCTTTAAGGCAACCTAGGAACCAAATCCACCAAGGTCAAGGCCACCTCTACAATGCACTTTATAGCCAGTGAAGTGTTTCAGAGGTTGTGAAGGTGTCCTTGGAGTGACACCTTGGCCAAAAATTTTCCAAATCAGTTTTTCAAGCATCTTTGAGGCCTTATGAAGTCCGAGTCCTTATATTTTCTCCCCCTTGGCATCATTCGTTCTCGAATGAGATAGAATATAGCTTGAGTAGGTCAAAATGAACATGAAATATTCCAACATGAATGCATAATGCAAACTTAACATTTTAAACCTTGAAATCATCAAATCCATGCTAAAATACTATTCAAATAAGTTTCGTGCACATGTATGCATATTATGACATGAAAACATAAAAATGAAGGAATTTAGACAATTTAAGTATGAAGAACCTAATACCTTAGGCTTGAGTAGATTGGAATAGATAAGGGTGTTGGCTCATCATATCCGATTATACTTCCCATGTAGTACTTTCAACATGTTGGTTCCTCTAAAGGACTTTAACCTATGCATTATCCTTGTTATGAAGCCTTTTCATTTACCTATCAAGATCTCAACTGAAATCTCTTCTTAAGTCAAGTTTTCCTCAACATTAATACCTTCCAAAGGCACAATCATACTTGGAATATCAACCAACTTCCTCAACATGGACACCTGTAATATCAGATGAACGGAACTTATATCCGAAGGAAAATTAGTGAGTCCATATTTTGGACTCATTTTTGGCCTAGTTTGCAAAATATTGTCCTTTATGTGCTTTTATTTCCAATCTTTAACTAATATGCATGTGTTGTGCCAGGAAATGGAACTATAAGTGCACAAATGGACAATACTTGATAGATCTTGGAAAAAGAGAAAAAGTTTCAAAAAGGCAGAGAAAAGAGGAATTGCCTACATATTCAGCAATCTACCGAACACTCAAAGAGACCGCCTAGCATTGCAACAACTAAGGGTCAAGCCCAAGTCAGGAAGGTGGTCAGAATCGATATCGCTAAACATATTCGGTGCACCACCGAATGGCTCAAGAGACCATCTAAAGTTGCAACACTCAAAGCCTCAAAACCATGATATGAAGGCGATGAGAGAGAAACTTTGGCGAATCGCTAAACTACATCGGTGAAGTAAAGAACCATCTCCCAATGTTGTAAAGAAACAAGTCTTAAGAGGATGTAGAGAAAAGTGGTCAAGTGCATATTCAGTGCATCATCGGAGTGCTTGGTGATGGCTAGCCTTGACTGTCGAATGACAATTTAGTGCACAAACTCTTATAATTTTGCACAAACTATTTAACAAAATGAGAAAGGATATTGTACATATCATTCTTTTAAGTTTTATGGAGAGAGTAGTAGTACATAGAACATTCATTCTTTAGAGTGAAAAGGGTAATAGGATTTTCAAGCTCTTGGGAAACAAAACTTGATGAGATCTAATGGTGTAAATCAATAATTCTCTATTCAATCTTGTTACCTATGACTTCAACTGCTATTTTTGGTATAAAATCTCTAATTTCTAGCATGAGCGACTAAAACTCTCATGTTGAGGATGTGCTAATGATATGAGTTCTCGATTTATCTGTTGGGTCTTTGATATTTTGACTTTATTGTTGTTGATTTGAGTGAATTTATATCAATTTCTATGTTTAATCTATAATTTCAAGGTTGCAAACTTAGGGTGTAATTTAGATCTCTAATTATTGCCTTAGTTGGAGTAATTAGAGTGTGAAATGGATATAATGGTTGAAAACCTTCCGGGGTTTTAGTTGAAGTCCATAAGCATGGATTCAATGGCCAAGGTTTTAGAGGTTTTGCTAAGACTTCTTAGGCCAAGCGTGTCCTTGGCGATTCGTGTATGATGTTGTAATTGAATTATACGAAACACTTGTGTGTCGTAGCTTAACATGGGTTACAAGCAACATAACCTATTCACTTATTATCAACTTGATTAGTCAAATATTTAGACCCAACGTTGTAGATCGGTTCCCGAATTTGCACATTCTTAACATCTCTCTTAATTAGTTGATTAATTTGATAATTTAGATATTGTGTAGCTAAAATCTGATTTTAAATATTGCAACCCCTCAGAACCTACAATTACTTAGTCCAATAAACCACTTCAATTCATGAACTACCATTTTCTATGGGATTCGACCCCGACTCTAGAGTTAGGTTATTATGCTGATGATAACTGCCCTTGCTTCTTTTGAATAGTCGGGTTGAGCGATATAAAAAATGGTGTCGTTGTCGTGGAATGTCGCTAGTTCATGACTGAAGTGTTTGTTGAGCTTTGTTCTTGTAGTTAGAATTATTTTACTACTTTCTTGTTATTTTTGCCGTTGAAGGATAGGTGTCAAAATGGAAGATGACGGGAGTGTCTATTGTGATAATATTGGAGATACTAATTATATCCAGGGTGTTAACTGGGACCAAGAGGGAAACATGAGTGCAATCTGACTACCCCTATTGGCCAAAGGAGTTACCTTTTATGTGACAAACATTATGTTGCAACTCCTCCAGCTGAAGGGGCTGTTTGGAGGACTTGGCCACAAGGATCCTCATGAACACCTCAGGAATTTTATTGGTGTCTATCTCCAATTCAGTTTCAGGGGAGTGAACCAACAAGAAGCCATTAGACTAAGGCTATTTCCATCTCTATCACTAGAGAGGCTATAAGGTGGCTAGCCGATTTGCCTCGTGATTCTATCACTTCATGGGAGAAACTTTAAGATGCGTTCCTCGAAAGATTTTTCCTTCCCTCGAAGATGGTAAAGCTGAGAAAAAGTATTGAGAGCTTCAAACAAATTGAAGATGTGCCATTACATGAGATGTGGCTTCGATTTTGGAAACTTTTGCTTCAATGTCCAAACTGTGGAGTTCCAGACCATTTCTTGTTGTAATACTTCTATGTAAGCCTCTATGCGATCAATAAAGGGGTAGCTAACCAACTGGTCAGAGGTGGAATCATAAAGTAAATATTTACTGCATCCTGTGACCTCATAGACAATATGAAAAAAATCAACCGAGCATGGTACACAAGGAATGACCTTGTATCTTCAAGTCTCAGGGGTCCATCCAAAGAGCAGCTTGCTAAAGACCAAGAGAGGGATGCAAATATGGCTTAGATGCTAACTCATCTTGACCTTTTGAATAAGCATGTTATGGGAGGAAATCATATGAGTGTAAAGGCTGTGGGGGCTACTTATAGTGTGATATTTGATAGTGCACCATTTTAATGTGGTTACAATGAAGAAGTGCACTATATGAGAAACAAAAAATGGTGGGTTCTCGACCGGATTTTCCAAGGCCACCCAGGAATAAAGGTTGGAACAATAATAATGCTAGCTGGCGAGATCGTGCATGGCCTGGCCAATCTCAAGCTGGAGGTTGGAGAAATCGTGATGGGGTTGGAGATAGGTATGGTCCACCCCATAATAGGGTGAAAGTTGTTGATCCTATGGTAAATCCGGAGAACTTTAGAACTGAAGATATGCTAACCCGAATCTTGAACAAGGTTGAAGCCTCCAACAAAGTTATTGAGGAGATGAAGTCTGATTTTTCATAGTTGAGTCAAACAATAATGTCTTAATCAGCTTCTATCAATAACTTGGAGACTCAACTTGGCAATATATCAACCCATTTCAACCAGCGACCAAAAGGTGGTTTGCTAAGTTACACGATAGCCAATCCTAAGGGCACTGATCAACAGTGTTTAGCTATCACTACCCAAAGTGGAAAAGTAGTAGAAGGTACTAAGCCCTCGCTTGCTGTGGAAGAAGGTCAAAATGAGGTAGGAGAAGATGAAGGTCTGGAAAATGTTGATATTGATGAGAGTGTAACTGATAATGGAAGTGGTGAAGCTCTTGACAATCTTGAGAGTGGTGGAAGTAAGAAGGTTAGGGATGGTGATGTGAATATTAAGAGAGCTCTCCAACAATTCAAGTTCAGTTGTGAGGTTGAAAACACCTCAAGTTATGGTTGATCCACCATTCCTTCAGCGATTGAAAAAGAAAGATGAGGATGCCGAATTTCAAAAATTTCTTTTTACGTTCAATTCTCTATCCATAAATGTTCCATTGGTTGAGGCACTAACTAAAATGCCAGGATATGCCAAATTTATGAAAGTGTTGATATCAAAGAAATGGACCTTAAAGTATGAGATGATCGAGGTGTCTCACAATTGTAGTGCTATCTTGACAAAAACTCTAGTTGTGAAGAAAGAGGACCCTGGTGTATTCACAATACCTTGCACCATTAGAGCTTACAAATTCAACAAGTGCTCAATCTCTCTGAACCCACACCTCTAATCGGAGGTTAAAGCGTACGTTATCAAGTATTTAACCTAACAATGGTTAGGATCATTTCCTTGAGGAATATGGTAGTCACTGGATTAGCACAACCTTTAAATTAAATTGATTAACCCTATTATCTCCCAAAAAACAGAAAAATAAACACAAAGGGGGGGGGGGGGTTGCAAGTGAAAATAAAATCTAAACTAAAATGCACGTGTTTGTAATAAAAAAAATGAACTAGGGCTATGTGTTCCCCATGACTCCCTAACTAAGTGCTCTTGGATACTTGCGACTCTTTTCTGGTATGTAGGTACAGGACAATAAGCTATGTTCTCCTAAACCCTTGATCCAACATATAGGTGAATTTCATCACATTACTTGATCCATCTTTGTGATGTCACTTTACTAATTCTTACTCTATCCCAGTACAATCTTACTTATTTTAGTTAGATTGATTTTTTGAGAAAAATCGATCAACTCCTATTAATTAACTCTTTTCATATTACTCACTTCCTTGATCCAGCAAGTGATACTAGGCTAGTTCTAACGTTGGCCACCGTTAAAAATCGATTGAAACAAAGAGATTAACTAATACATCCTAACACCATGCAAGAATTTGCAAGTTATCCAATTTTATCTTAGTTAGTTCGTCATGGTTCCCACAACTCTAGTTGTGGATTTAGCCACATATGCTTGTAGTGTTTTCAGAAATTATGCAAGAAGAAGACATAATTAAAGTACTTACACGCAAGAATAAAATGAACACAAATCCAACTTCTCTATATAATTGCAACCTTGAACCAAAAGATTGTAGTACAACAACAACATACCCAGTGAACCAAAAGATTATAGTAAAATCACAAAAACAATGTTCATAATTTTTCTCAAGTTCTTTTCCTCTCTATTGTTGTATATGTTGTCTCTACTGTATATGTCATTAAAAAACTCCAAAAATCTATTTATAGTACTTAAGATATGAAACCAAAATGAAATAAGATAACTGTGTCGGTATTATTTATGGGCATCTTTTGCGGATCATGTAGCAGTTCACGACTCGTGAAGGGGTTTCGTGGAATGTAATTACATTCAATAGGCATTTTTCATGAAACCTTTCCATGGGCCGATGAGGATTCAATGACCCGTGAAGGGTCTCATCTGTACCACTTTTCAACAACTATTCCATCTTTGATCCTTGCTTCACGATCACACTCTACGTGTCGTATGTTAGTTCACGACTCGTGGTCCTCTCTCATAAAGTGTAACTCAATTTTCACCCCTGCATTGGAAGAACAAACGAAATCTTCTTTATGACTTGTGGAAGGATCCACGACTCATAGAGGGTTTTGTATACCTCCAAAAATTGCAACTTTTCTGTACTTCAAGCCCAAATTCAAGCCAACACTGAAATCCTACAAAATAAACAGAAACACATATCAAATCTACTAACATCGCCTTGAGAACACACAAAATTTCAAGTTTTAAGCATTAAAAGTGTTGTATTTTGGCAGCACATCAACACCCTCAACTTAAAATTGTTGCTTGTCCTCAAGCGACAGACTCAATCTATTTAAGCAACACAGAGACATAAACATCAACCCAATGGCATAGACTACATCAAAATCTCAACAAATATCCAAATCTCTTTCAAACATATTTCAGATAGTCATCCAGTAAACCAATATAGACCATAATATCCAACAGTGTAGTTATCGCAAGCCGTACAACCACAAATAAGCTATATATCACTGATTTGGTCAAGTATCAACAATGCAATGCAAGTGTCCTCACATAAAGAAGTCCCATTATACATTATAGGTGATATTTTCAATTCAGGTTCATTCATTGGGACTACATCAAAGACACTCACCCTCACAAAAGATATTCAAATATTGTGCTTAATACCATATTGTTGCCCCTATACTCTAAATCGTGACTTCTTGACTAGTCAGACTAGGATCACGTTAGTACTTTCTAAGCTTGTAATGTAGGCTCAGGGGGCTTAGAAGTGATTTTATGGAAACATAGTGATTGAGGCCCTCCTTGATACTGCATTATTCCACACTTTTACCCTACCAACCTATCATT
>JBCEWC010003370.1:0-30548 GCA_038996855.1 Solanum aculeatissimum
TCTAGGCCACTAACTAGCCCAATTTGCATTCGGCCACTTAAACTCAACCCGTGGCCACAAAAACTCATACATGGCTTATAGAACATCCTAGAATGCCAACCATAAGTAGATTTCAAAAAATTTTGGGTTGTTACAGGTGCATCTATTATATAGTGAGGTTTAGAGATGTTGAGTCCGAGTATCCTACTCTTGAATCGGTTCTTGTGGTTAATGAGTTTTCAGAGACATGAAGATTTTTTTGGTATTCCTCTCGAAAGGAAAGTAGACTTTGGCATAGATCTTCTTCCTGATACTCAACCTATTTATATTCCTCCTTACTATATGTCACCAACTGAATTGAAGGAGTTAAAGTATTAGTTGAAGGATTTCTTAGAGAAAGGCTTTATGAGACCAAGTATATCACCATGGTCCAAAGAAGACCAATGCAGTGAAGCATTGGCCTAAACCGTTGACTCTTTCAGATATTTGAAGCTTTCTTGGGTTAAACGGTTATTATCAGAGGTTTGTTGAGGTTTTTTTTTATCTATTTCTTCACCATTGACTAAGTTGACTCAAAAGAAGGTCAAATTTATATGGACAAATGGGTGTATGAAAAGCTTTTGGACTCTGAATGATATTTGGAGCTTTCTTTGGTTAGCTAGTTATTATCAGAGGTTTGTTAAGGGTTTTCATATATTGCTTCACTATTGACTAAGTTAACTCAAAAGAAGGCCAAATTTCTATGGACAGATGAGTATGAGAAAAACTTTTAGACTTTGAAGAATTAACTTACATTGTCTCCTGTTTTGACGCTATCAGATGACTTAGATGAGTTTGTGGTGTATTATGATACCTCTCGGATTGGTTTGGGTTGTGTTCTTATGCAATATGACAAGGTTATAACATATGCATCTAAATAGTTGAAGGTGCATGAACAAAATTATCCAACTCATGATCTTGAATTAACAACTATGGTATTTGCTTTGAAGATTAGACGACATTATCTCTATGGGGTTCATGTTGCCAGTTGAGTCCCCATTATGTAAGCCCCTATGAGATAGTTCAAAGGATTGGTAATATGGCTTATAGATTAGGGTTGCCTTTGGATATGAGTTCCATACACCCAGTATTTCATGTGTCTATGTTGAGAAAGTTGGTCGGTAATCCTAATACGATTGTTCCTTTGGAAGGTGTTGATGTTGAAGGGAGCTTGACTTATGAAGAAGTGTTGGTTGAGATTTTAGATAGGTAAGTGAAGAGGCTTTGCAACAAAGATATTGCATTAGTTACAGTCCTTTGAAGGAACGTACATGTTGAGAGTGTTATATGGGAAGCAAAATCGAATATGATAAAGAAATACCCCTATCTATTCCAACCTACTCAAGCCTAAGGTACTAGGTTCTTCATGCTTAAATGGTATAAATTCCTTCATTTCTATGTCTTCATGTCATGACATGTATATATGTGCACGAAACTGATTTGAATGATGTTTTTAGCATGAATTTAATGATTTTATGGTTTCAAATATTGAATTTACATTATACATTCATGTTACATTGTTTCATGTTTAATTCAAGCTTTTCAAGTCATGTTCTACCTCATTCGAGGAAAAATGATCTCAAGGGGGAGATGATGTAAGTAGTCGGACTTCGAAAGACCTTAACGACACTTAAAATAAGTTTCTATGTGTTTTTGGCCAAGGTGCCCTTTCAGGGACCCCTTCACAACTCATGGTACCTTCCATGGCTCGTGAAGATGGTCGTGGAGGTGGACTTGGCCCATTCCTAGGCTGCCCAGCCTTGTTCTTAGCTTTTCAAGCTAAGTGGCCATCCACGGAGCACTTCACGACTCATGAACCTCTCCACTGGCCATGAAAGTGGGTCGTGGGAGGGGCCTTTGCCTTAAACTTCACTGCCAAGTGAAGTGTGCCACCACGGGAACACACCATAGCTCGTGGACCTCACCATAGACCGTGGTGTGGTCTATGAAAGGCCACCCCATCTTGACAGGCCCCATTTCGTAACTTGGGTCAGGTTCACGAGGGGTTTCATGGCCAGTGAAAGGGTTTACAACCCATGAAACCTTCAGTGAAGGTGCCAGTTCATTTTTATGATTCATTTTCATTAAGGTTTTTTTTGGAATTTTAGCCTAACCCCTTGGTCTTTCAAGACTTTTACGCCTTCATTTACAATCCTAAGTCAACCCCTATGCCTTTCATAACATTCCATGCATGACTTAAACGCTTAATCTCAATTCTACTTTCCAAAAACACTTTCTAATTCCTACACTCAAGTTCAAGCTAAGGATTTATCTAGTGTTCAAGCTAATTTTACCTCAAGTTCTTCAACATAAGCTTATGTATGTGCGGATACATTCATGATTTCCTTTCAATCATGAAACCCAAACTCGTTTCATGAATTTTCATTAACTATAAGATATGATTCAACTATGAATTTCATGATTTGGTTTTACTTTGATGGAATTATGTTATGGATTATCCTCAAATGATGAAATAAGCATGAATTACTTCTTATTCCAATGATTTATATGATTTTCATGAGATTTGTGCTTGCATGTCTCTTAACACTAAAAAATTATGCATGGGTAGTTTCAATTACGATCCAAATGTTAATTTCTTCGTGGATTATTCCTATTTCTATATTATTATCATGTTTTAAGTATGAATTTCAAGTACCCATACTTTACTCTTATTCCTCATGTCACAAGCATGCATGAACAAGGCTTTTTATGAAGTTTTACTATGAATTTGACTATCAATTATGAATACGATTATGATTTCAAGGTAAATATGGTTATGACATGAATGTGATCACAATAATGTCTATGATATGGCTTTAAGCACTTATGAGTGTGTATACACCATCATGTACAAGTTATGAATGAGTTATTCCTATGCATGTAATCATGGTTTAAAGTATGATTTGGCTTTGAAGCCTAAGTATACATGATTATGATTTGAAATGACTTATGATCCTATGAAAAACATGTTCATGTATATATATATATATATATATATATATTCCTGTGGGATGATGACTTAGCACTGAATGAGATTGGAGGTGGGGGACTATCCCTAAGGATCCTTATATAAATCCTATCTTTCTCTTGACTACGTGCCACCGTAGGTTCATATTATGCCCCTTTGTAGATGATTATGATTATGTATATACCACCACTCTCCAAAATGGGCAAGGCCCGTAAGGTGAGATATAGTCTACCTTTGGCAAGTAGGCTACTCTTTCTCTAGTGTAGAGGCAACATCGGGATTCCATGTAATAACTCACATGGTCTTACATGTCGATTGAGGTCCCATCCCCACTTATGTTCATGTGGTTTAAGGCATCTTGATATGGTATTCTCTTCTATATACTTCTCTTATATATATGTGTGTGCGCACACTCTCTTCTATATACTTCTCTTATATGTGTGTGTGTGCGCGCCCACACGCGCCCTTACCATCTAACCTTTCATGCAGGTAATATCATGCTCATTTTCATTGCATGCCCACATACTTAGTACATTCAAAAGTACTAATACATACTATGTGCCTGCATTATACCACAATGTAGGTGCAGGTGATCCTATCATCCATCATTGTGGCTAGATTAAGATATATCGATAATCTGAATTGGGTGAGTCGGCCTCATGCTTTGAGGACATGACCAACTATCCTCTATTCATGCTATGTTTGCATTCTAAAGCCAATCTTTCTTTATGTTTAGGGTGAGCCAGGGTCTTTCTAAGCCCCCACTTATGTTATGGTCTAGAGGCATGTATTGGACATATGTATGTACTTAAGTTTCAGACTTGTATTCTGTATGCTATGATCTATCTTATGTTATGACTCATGTTATGTATATGTGTCCGCTTATGTATTTCTCATTGATTTACCTTGAATGCTTGTTTGAATGCTACGGGGTTAATTTGAGGTCCCTTCGAGAATTTCATTCACCATGTTACGGCTAGGCCCTAGGCTTGGATCGTGACAATACTACATTGATATTTTTTTTCTTTATGAAATTTTTAGTCATTTTAAAAACAATGATTTTTTATTTAACCTACTCGTTCTTCCTCATGGGTTAATTCAATAAAATTTACAAATACCTTTTAGAGTAAAGTTCGAAGATTAAACTTAAAATATGACCACAATTCTTTTATGAAAAAAATTTGATCTAGTGTTCAAAACGGCCTAACGAGTTATTTAATTTTCTTGATTAACAGTGGTAGAAAATATTTTCAAATGCATTTTGTAAACTGTCAAAGTGAATATTCCTTTTAGGTCCATTGAAATTGTTGTCTATGAGGTAAGTTGATGGACCCTCATTGTTTTTCACCATTGTCCATGTTCCCTGACACGTAATTTTAAGTGCCATTTCAGTGGACACAACATCTATATATAAATCACATGTAATAATTAGACAATTGATTATTTCATAGGTTTGGGTGAATAAGTGACAATAGGATCATGCACATAACAAAATATTGTATCTTTTGTGTACAATTAGTTATTCAAAATTTAGTTTAAATTATTTTACTACTTTACAATGATATGAATTTCTCGACTCGATATACATAAGAGTTCACTATATTCTTTCATATAAAAATTAGTTGTTCAAAACTATTCTTAAATAATATTGTTATTATTTAACTATAATATGCTTTTTTGTCTCAATATCCACGTGCAATACTCGTGCGATAAAACTAATATATATGTGTATATATAAGCAAGTATTTGAGGACATTTTACTCTCCATTTGCAAGTCTACAATCGTGCAATAATTTCAAAGGGAGTGATCTAGGAACCGGGTCTCTTTAATGCTGAATGTTGAATCATGAATAAGTAAAGCAACTCCAAATATTGACCCAGGGGTGAGTGTTCGATTCTTCAGTTCGATTTTAGCAAATTTCGATTTGGTTCTTTTGTTTTTGATTTTGAAAAAGTGTGCACCATATATCGAACCAAAATATTTTAGTTCGGTTTTTTCAAGTTTGGTTTGATTTTATTCGGTGTTTTTAAAATGGTTTTTCAGTGCACACTAATGAAAAATAAAATGAGGATAAAATCAAAGTATACGACACTTTCCAATAATTGCTTGAGGAAAACAAGCACGAAAATATTCTTTACATGACATAAATCGACAAAAACATGATTGAGTTTCTCTTGGAAAATAATATTTCAAGGTAACTATATAATTATAAATTTGTTACTACTTTGGCTTGTTTCATGAATGATTTAATTGCTAATTGATTTATGTATATATATCTATATATATATATATATAATTTTATTTTTTTGGTCTAATATATATATAATTTTTAAAAAAAAATTTAATTAATAAAAGTTCAGTTTTTCGGTGCACCGAAGTTTTGAGACCCCTACACCGAACATCGAACCGAAAAACTAAACTTTTGAAAAAATAACACCGACTCCACCCCAAAAAATCAAAGAACCAAAATCGAAGAACCGAATTAGTTTGATTTAGTTCGATTTTTTGATTTTCTGGTATTTATGCCGACCCGGGAACAATCTTTCTAATGAAGAAGAAGCTATTTGTTCCCTTGTTATGAATAAATAAAGTTTCTTGTCCTCCAATCAGAATTCCCCAACCAAAAAGTGATTATGGAAAGTAGATGAATATTAATTTTGGTAGTGGAATTTATCCACTCACACTCGACTTTCGGCCTTTCCCGAGTGTTACCGAACAGAAGAACACACTTCAGCAGCACGCTTCCATCTATTCATATACACCCTTTGCTTGTTGCCACCGCTCTAGCTTCGTCCATTTCTACCACTCCAAATGTTGCCTGCTCAATCTGTGCCAACGACTAAACCCATCTCGTCCCTCTTGGACTTCATCGATCCTAATTGAGACTCCTTTTCATTAATTATCTAATCAGTCTTACTGCTAGTGAGAATCTGGTCTATCTTCGGTTTTGTATTATTCAAAATATTAATGTTGGTGAAAGCAATTAATAAAAGCTGAAACGATTCACACTGATGTTTAAAAGTAACAATGTTACCGCCAGGCTTTTTGAGCGCCAGATTTGCACCCCTGCTCCTGGCACCAGCGTATGCCTCGTTTTCTCTTCTTGTTCGCCCTTTTGATTTCCCTTGTTTCATTCATCCTTTGTTGTTTTATCTATGTTTACCGTGAACTTAATATGTTGATTGAACAGCTGAACCCTCTAGGCATTCGAGGTGTTGCCACTTTTTTCTTACGAAATATTTTCATGCTTAATTCAACTGCCAAGTTGCAATTGTGAGACTAATACTTGCTTTGGCATATTTGTTAACCTTTTCAATCGTGGGTGATTTTGTCACCGCAAAATGTGTTCTGTATTTTATTACCTTAAATGATCTGTTTGGGTTCCATAATATTCCATTTCTCCGTACACAGGGACTAATAAATATTCCCACCTAATTGAAATCATGTATATAGATTTTATTCCTCCATGACGCCCTATCTTTCGCTAAATCTACATGGACTCAGATATTGCAGGTCTTTCGAGAAATTCTTTTCATATGAATTTAGGTCTAGCTCATCCCAGTTTAACACATTAACTCATCATGATTTCACACCGTTAGACTGGTGAGGTCAAGGCAAAACGTGACCAAATGTCTAAGTCATCTCAACCAGCCTCATCTCGTTTTATCTTTAATGTGTACTACTTGCAACTCCTTGTGAACATGGTCCATTTTAATTTTGTTTGATCTTGTATGACCGCATGCTCATCCTAGCATCCACATCTCTGCAACCCTCATCTTAAGGATGTGTTGAATCCTTTAGCAGCTCAACGTCCACCTTATATAACATTTATGATCTAATAACTGTTCTATTAAACTTACTTTTCACCTTGGTAGGCATCCTTGTCTCCTGTACAGCCAGTAGCACTCCCCCATCAACCATCTGATTTTGATTCCATTTCAACCATCCAACCACTATTTTTAGAACTTCGAGAACTGCCAGTTGAGCTACAAAGCCTAATCGTGATGCTCCTTTTTTTTTTTTGTATTATCTATAACCTTTCACACCAAATCTGGCTGCCTCGTTTCCTTTGTTCTTTTCCTTCTTATTCATGCTGATTTTTTTTTCCCTTTCCTTTGTTCCTTTTAATTTTCCCCCTTTCTTTTGCTCAACATGTAGCATCCACTGAACTCCCTCTTAGTGTGAATATGAAACTTACAAAGTCAGGTTCTTTTTCTTCTTAATAGGAAAAAAGGGTATATGATCTTCCGTTGTTAGTATGATGTTTTCTCTGTGCCACAGCTGCAACAACAGTTTGCTTTTCTTTTTTCACACATGACTTCCAAGTTTTGGGTCCGTCACTGCTTATTGGCAAAATTCATCCTCCTTTACATTCCAACTATTACTTCATATCACTTATTGTAATCAACTCATAGACATTGTTGTAAATCTTTACTTATAAAAATAATATGGTGAAAATGTTGTTTTCAAACTTTGTCCTATATGTTGCATCGATACTATATGTCTCCAACTTTTATAGCGAAATAACATGATCCAAAAGATAATTTCTAAGGTACAACATTTTCTAAAAGAACCAATTTTCTCTGTACCAAACACATCTGTCTTTTTCTTCGGATTGTCCATTGTATAATTGGTCAGATTTGGCATCTTTGATGTTTACAATGATTGACGAAGAATGCTGGTGCACCCTTTGCAGGTCCATTGTGCCAGAAGATTTTATGAAAACATTGTACCAAGTTATACCATATATGATGTTGAATGTCCCGACCATTCATTTCGCAAGTTCACGGATGATGGTCAATATCTTGTAAGTTTCACTCGAAATCATCAGGATCTGGTTGTTTATAGACCAACATGGTTGACGTTTTCTTGCAAAGAAGAAGATTGTGATACTCATGATCTTCCTTTGAAAGCTAGAAAGTTCGAGAGCTTCTTCACGCAATTGTACAGTGTTACTCTTGCTTCTAGTGGGGAACTTATATGCAAAGATTTCTTTCTCTATATGGAGAGCAACCAATTTGGACTCTTTGCAACTTCAACTGCACAAATTCATGATGCACCTCCTACTGGAGGGGCAATTCAGGGAATTCCTTCAGTTGAAAAAATAACTTTCCACCTTTTGAGGTGTGTAATCAGTCTTAACTATCAATTTCATGAGTACTTAACATGATATTTTTGTCTGTGAAGTTATCGTAGTTGCTTTTGTTGTGGTTTGGTGTTTTATTAACTTAGGTTGGAGGATGGAGCTATACTTGACGAGAGGGTTTTTCACAATGATTATGTTAATTTGGCACATAGCATTGGTGCTTTCTTGTATGATGATTTGCTTGCTATAGTGTCTCTTCGTTATCAAAGAATACACATCCTTCAGATCAGAGATTCTGGAGATCTTGTTGATGTACGAGCAATTGGGGAATTCTGCCGTGAAGATGATGAACTTTTTCTCAATTCCAATTCCCAGGTAGCTAGTTTATGCTCTTTAAGGGAGTTAGGGTTCCATTTCATCCGATTCTCATTCTGTTTTTTTTTGAGAATGGTAAGGTTGTATAAATGAAGCACAAGATTGTGGCAGAAATTACATAAAGTTTAGTTCCTTAACGATTACTTTAGTTAACTGAGAAAATATGTCATCCTATCAACTTTATTAACATTTTCTAGTCTACACTAAAAAAACCCAGAAGGAAATACATCTATACTTTAAAGTATGAATATTTTCATATTTGCTTTCAAAACATCATTTCTTTGATTTAAGAGTACCAGGATTTATTCAGTGTGAAATTGCAGTGATATAGAGAAAAGTTCCTTTTCATGTTACTTTCCTGATATAACAAGAGTGAAACACTTATAAATTAGCCAGTAGAAGAGAAATTGAAGGAAGTCCACTACGTTATAGTTCACTGAAGGACTAACCAAAAGGTGATTGTGTTTTCTTTCCGTTCTTTTTCTTTAAATGTTCACAGCTTTGGTATGACCTAGAAATTGGACTTCTATTGTCTCTCCACAGTGCCTCACCAATATATCTGACCAGTCATTCCTTATAAAAAAGATATCTGTCTTGTCATTCCATCAAAGAGGTCTAAAAGATCTTGTTTGTTGTTCTTTAAAGCTTTTGAGTGTTCCTTGTTAGGCAGCCTAAAATCCATTCTTTACTCACTGTGTGGAAAGAATTTCTGGAGAATGCATATTTGATTTTGCCCATTTCTCTCTTCATATTTATTTTAATTTGGGTTGGGTAAGTGAGCAAGGAGGACGGAAATTTTATTTCTCTCTTATCTGAAATTGATAAGGGGGTTGTGCACAATAATCTCTTACTGTAGCCTATTGCATCAGGTGCTTGTAAATCATGTAAGAAATGGTTTTCATCATAGTCTGCCTGAATCGGAAACTTCTTTCCTGAGCGGAATAAAGCAGCGGCTGCTTTCATTTATATTTCGAGGTATATGGAATGAAGAAACTTACCAAACCATGGTTAGTAAGAGAATATTGATTTCCTTATGTGTTAAGAGCTTTAGTATGTTGTTTGCTTATTGCTTATGTAATTTATTATGTCATGAAAGCTGCAAATCGTAAATTATTCTGATTAAAGCTTGAGATTATTTTACTAATCCTTAGTGTGTTATTTTATACTGATTTTGACCTCACACATATGGAGGCATGCAACTTTTGGTTTTATATTTTCTTTTTGGGGAGGTTTCTCTTTTCTGGATGGAAATTTAATTGGTAGCTCTGATAATTGGAATCATATTATAACTGTAATCATCACTTGCTTCGAATTTTACAGTATCTAATTGCTATTAAGTATTAACAGAATATCAACTTGAAAACCTCATTTCAGAGGAGAACAATATTTCTTAAGTAGCATTGGACTGCTAAACAGGAATAAGTTCGTGATTTGGTAGCTCTAACCTAAAATGCAATTCATCAAGGATTTTTCCTTTTTTGAAAAACAAACCTGTTAGGAACTGCAATTCATCAAGCATAACTCTTTCTGGATCACGTGTCCAACTATTTTAAGGAACCTCGATCAATAGGAGAGTGTTGTCTCATGTTATAAATAATTTATGAAAACCATTGTGAAATGGAGTCGTCATACTCTATCATGTTATAATTAGTTTATGAAGACCATGTGAAATGAGTGTTTTATCTGTGAAGAGCATGAAGAAACTGCCAATCATCTTTTGATGTACTACAAAATGAACCGTGAAGTTGATATGCACATTTTTGTGTTTCGGATGGAATGGGTAATCCTGGGCTCAATTGGTATTTTATCTGTATGGGGGATCATTTAGTTTGTGAGGTAGTAAAGTGACTGTGACAGCCCAGGTCCAACTGGCAAGGTATCATCCACTAAGTCTCAACTTTTGGGCCTCGTCTCCTTGGTCTTTAACCCAGAAGGCACCTTGACAGCTGAATCCTGAATCACCCCTATATGATCCCTAACTTTTCCCTCCTATTCCAATGTGGAATTTGCTTAAGGTAAGCTTCACAAAGAACCCACCTTTGAGTTCAGTCACTTGTGGTTCGTGGCTGTTAACATTTATACCCTTTAGGTTCTCATACTACTTGTAGCGATCCAAGCCTAACTGTCAAGGTATTCTTCGCTCCGGTTCAAACTTTGTGCCTCACAGGTATGTCCCTTCCGATTTTAACCCAAAAGACTCCTCAAGAGTTGAATTCCCGGTTTCACCGTGTATGGACCTTAACTTTCCTCACCTATTTCAATATTGGATTCCCGTAAGGCACTTCCATCCTCAACTGGTAGCGTTTCTTGGGTGAGCTTACTAAAATGTTGCACCCTGTAAATATTCGATAACTTTTGTCACACTTAAATGCTCCGTAGTTCAGTTTTATTAGGTTAAGCTGTTGGGAATAACGGAGTTGTTGTAACTGGTGTTGAAATAATGTTATGTATATCTAGAATTTAGTTAAAGTTGGTTGGAATGGACCTTTGAGTTATTTACCTTAAGTGTAGTCCTTTTATTAAATGAGTTATATGCATATGAAATACAATTTGAGAAGTGTAATTGATATAGTAAGGAGCTAGTGGGTTGACATTGGACAACTGTTAAATCATAGTTTTGATGGTGGATTGAAGGCAAAAAAGAAAATGGCGCTTTATACGAAGATTGACTTTGGATATACTGAAGGTTTTGCAATAGTAATAAGGGACTCTATATGTTGACTGTTGAAGTAAAATATTGCTGAAATATTCATCTATAAATCTGCAGCATATTAAAAGGGACATAACTTGGTGAGAGTTTCAAAAGGTATAAAGGTGAAGGTTTTGTATGACAGCTTTTGTTTGAATGCCCAGCTAAATTTACTTGTTTTTTGATCAGGTATCACGTGTAAAAATTTTGATCAATTAGGCTAGTTTTAAGGACACTTTTGCTGATATGTAGTGGCTGGAAGGTAGAGCTTATGATCTGCCATTTCAGGAAAGACCTTTGAAAATTGATATGCATACTCAAAAGTTGTGAAGGGACATAACATGTTTTTTTCCCAATAGCAGCAGCGACAAAATGGGAACCAACCTGATTTATTTGGGTTGTCTTGGCTGAAATATTTGACTGTTAATGAAAACTTTCCTGGATTACTGTATTGCCTCTTCATTGTTCTTGCACCCTAACTCTGGTTTCGTTAATTTTTCTTAAAAGTCAAAGAAATCCAAATCCTTTATCTCTTTTGATTCGACTTGATTCATCCTTCCATTTTGTTAGAATCGAAATGAAAACAAGAATAATATCTACAATCCTACTTAAAAAGGGAATAGGAATAACAGTAGTATATAGAGTCCTACTTGGAAAAGAATTGTATTATAGTATCCTAATTGGAAAAGGAATCTAATATAGTATCTATAAATAGGGTATCAATGTAATAATGTAGAGACAACAATTCAATAATATTCTTCTCCAATATTTCTCACATGGTATCAAAGCTTCTACGGTCCTGGTAGAAAATCAAAGAGCTTCCGCTGTCGATGGGCGGCTATGACCCATATACGTCGCCCGTCTGGCCAATGGTTGTATTAGCAAAAGTTGGGTCATCATGTATCTTTTTGGTGACTATTTTCTCATATCTAACTTGCGTAGCACCATGCATTTTTCCGGTGACTACTTTTTCATATTCAATTTATGTAGCATCGTGTCATCCTCTCAGTTACTATTTTTTCATCTTTAATTTATAGAGCATCGTGCCATCTTTCCGGTGACTATATTCTCAAATTTGATTTGTGTAGGGTCGTGCCATCATTCCGACCTTACCCCTATAATTCTTTCTTTGTAGGGTTGTGCCATTATTTCAATCCTATCCATACAATTTCTCTTTTTCAGCAGGGTCGTGCCTTCAATATAATCCTACCTATATAATTTCTACTGGAATTATATTTTTCAGTAGGGTCGTGCCATCATTTCGACCCTATCTATATAATTCTTTCTTTGTAGGGTCGTGCCATCACCCTACCCATATAATTCTATTTTTCTGATTGTGACCACTTTCAACCATCAAATCTAATAATTCGGCGCATGAACAAGTTTCGACCAGTTTTAAAGTGACTTTCTTGGAGCCATTTCGAGATGATCCATAAGTCATTCTCCATCGACCTTTTAATTAGTTGAATATTAAGAATGCTTTTCTCTGTGATGATCTCGAGGAAGAAATCTATATCGAGCAGCCACTTGGTTTTGTTGCTCAGGGAAGTTTGGTAGCCTTGTATACTGATTTTGTAAGTCACTCTATGGTATGAAATAGTATTTTGAGCTTGGTTTGGGAAGTTCAACACTGCATTTTAGGAATTTATTACTCTGTGTTTTATCGACATTATGCATCAAATTTAGTATTTCATGAGAAGACCAAGCAGATTGAGATTGACTGACATTATGCATCAAATTCAGTATTTCATGAGAAGACAAAACACATTGAGATTGATTGTCAATTTTGTGAAGTCGAGTGATCAACTTGCAGATATCATACTAAGCTCTTCGTTGGTCATTGTATTAATTATATTTATAACAAGCTAGGTACATATGACTTGTATGCACCAGCTTGAGGGGGAGGATTAGAATAGAAATAGAAACAAGAATAATATCTACAATCCTACTTAAAATAGGAATAGGAATAACAGTAGTATATAGAGTCCTACTTGGAAAAGAATTGTATTATAGTATTCTAGTTGGGAAAGGAATCCAATATAGTATCTATAAATAGGTATCAATGTAATAATGTAGACACAACAATTCAATAATATTCTTCTCAAATATTTCTCACAATTTTAATTGATTCTATCTCAAAATTCATAATGTTCAGAACTTTCACTTACCTTTGTATTGTAAAATCAAATGTGGATTCTTAAGTCACTTAGAATGCACGAGAGGTGAACTGATATGGTTATACTTAATAGATTGAACTTTATTGGACAAGGCTGAAAAGCTCTGGTTATAAAGTAGTACGTTTTAGTAGAGTGAAGAAAATAGACTTTAGGCCGAACTCAACCTCAAAAGTTAGCTCATGAGGTGAGCATCGTTCACGACATCCCTCATCCACAATTAATGTGTGAATACTAACAACCGCTTTCACATTTAGGCTTGCAACAGGAGCATGGACAATTTAATATGGGCCCACCATTATGAAAATCAAGACATTAGATGAGTTTGGCTTTAATACCATGTAAAGAAAATTAACCTACGCCTAACTTCCTCAAAAGTCAACTCATAAAGTGAAGATTGCACAAGGCCATACAAAGAGTCCAATTCCACTTAATGATTGGGAGGTAGAGTGTTTCGTCACACTGCTTCAGATATTGGGAACTTTTGGCGGATGCACTAATTCTACAGACAGACTCAATTGGAAACTAAACAAAAGAGGGACCTTCTTAGTTAAGTCAGTATAATGGCAGTTGAATCAAAGAAGTCTTGTAAGGAGAATCGGCCTTGGAAACAAGTCTGGAAAGTAAATATCCCTATGAGAGTGTGAGTGTCATTCTTTGTCTGGTTGGTGTTAAGGAAAACTTGCCTAACTCAAGATACGATACAAGAGGAAGTCTTCAGATTTGTTCATGATGTCTTTTGCATGAACAGAAGGGTAAAAACAATGAACACTTGTTCCTACACTGCAGGACAATTATAAATCTGTGGCACATGTTCTTTTGTATTTTGGGAATAACTTGGGTAATACCTAGTTCTACTTTGGCACTGCTGAACAATTGGTGAAGTACTGAGAATAGAGGTAGGGAGGACTGATGGAAGGTCATTCCTGCTTGCATTTGGTGGATAGTGTGGAAAGAAAGGAATGGTAGACATTTTGAAGACACTAGCAATTCTATCGAGAAATTTAGGATGAATTGTCTTAGCTTGTTCGGTTTTGGTGTAAACAGAATATATAGGGGGAACTAGGAGAGTTAGTATATTGAATTAGCGATGTATTATTGTATAGGGTTCTGGGTAGGGGTTTAAGCACCCTTTCGTTGCTTGTGAAGTTTCCAACTTAGTACCTTTTCCTAGGGTGGCTAAGTTTTTATTGAATAGAACTGTTACTTGTCTCAAAAGAAAGAGTCTAAATTCCTCATCAAGAATTGTTTGTTTCATTGATAATTATCCAAAATATACTTGAATTTTCTTAATCAAAGATCATTATGAGTTATTTTCCATATTAAATAACTTTTTTATTGAAATACAAAATCAATTTGGTGTTTTTGTTCATTCTTTTTGTAGTGATACTGCTTTAGAGCACTTATTACCCAGTTTCAACCGTTTATACTCTCAATGAATCATTCATCAAACATCTTGTTCGTATACTCCTCATACAAAATGGGTTAGCAAAGGAAGAATAGGCACATCATTGGGACTGCTCGCGCTCTTCTCATTCAATCCCATGTTTTCCTGCGTTTCTGGGGTGATACAATCATCAAATTTGCTGTTTAATCAATCAGATGCCCTTATCTTCCACTCAGAATCATATTCCGCATTCAATATTGTTTCTCAGTCTCCATTATACTCTTTTTCTCATGTCTTTGGGAGTACATGTTTCGGTCAAAACTCAAATTAGCTCATCATGCTCTATGCGTCTTCCTTGGCTATTCTTGAATTCAGAAAGAGTATCGTTACTATTATGATGTTCGTTGGTATCTTATGTCAGCCGATGTCACATTTTTTTGGAGATTTGACCTTACCTTACATCTTTTCTGATCATCCTATTTTTTTGGAGGTCTTACCTACATAGACTTTTGAGGAATCTACTATTACTCCGACATCCCTGGCCTTAATGCCACCACGTCTAACTTATCATCATTGTTTGCATCCAGTATCATACCCGAATAGTTCAAATCCTGTAAAGTATCCTAGACCTACGACATACTTGTCTCCTCTTAGTCAACCAATTGCACTTCGAAAAGTTAGATAGTCCACTTGTTATACCATATCCTATTATACATTCTTTAGTTATCATCGTCTATCATCATCCCATTATGTGGTTGTATTATCTGTCTTCTGTTTCAATACCTACTATGGGTAAAACACTTTCTCATCCAAGTTGGCGACAAGTTATGATTGACAAGATGCATACTATACATGTGGTGGTACTTGTGAGCTTGTTCCTCTTCCTTTAGGAAGATCTACCATTAATTGTCGATGGATTTATGGTGTCAAAGCTAGTCTAGATGGCCAAATTTTGATAGACTTAAGGCCTACTTTGTTGCCAAAGGGTATACTCGAATATTTGGCCTAGATTATAGTGACACATTCTCTCCTGTGAGTATAATAATAGCATATGTTGGCCTTTTTTTCATCCTTGGTTGTAGGTCTCCATGAACTTCTTTATCAGTTACGTATTAAGAAATTTCCCGCTTCAAGCAAAGTCAAGGACCTTTCCTCATTGGCCTTCGGCTTTAGCAAATTGATTGTTTTTCTTCGTGGTGACCTTGTGGATGAAGTTTATATAGAGGAACCACCTAGTTTTGTTGCTTAGGGGGAGTCTAGTGGCCCGGTATGTCAATTGTGCAGTCACTTAGCATTCTGAAACAGTTTTCTCGAGCCTTGTTTGATAAATTCAACACAATAATTCATGAGTTTAGCATGAATCATAGAGAAACGGATCGTTTTGTGTTTGTTTGGCATTCTCCTCTAAATCTATGTATTCTTTTGGTGTTTATGTTGACAATATCATTATCACTACCAATACTAAGGATGATATTACTAACTTGAAGGAGCATATTTTTTCAGCACTTTTAGACTACAGTATTTTCAGCAAATTGAAGTATTTTCTAGGTGGTGAGGTTGCTCTGTGCAAGTCAATCATTGTTAATTCACAATGAAAGTATCCGGTAAACATTCTTCAGGAGATAGGAATGATAGGGCCTTGACCTATTAGTACTTTTATAGATCTGAAAGCTCAACTTTTGTCAGGACAAAGGGAGCTTCTTAGTGATCCTGTGGGCGGCTGCTTGGCACGTTGATTATCTCCCATTGACTAGATGTAACATTTCTTTTCCTGTGAGTGTTGTAAGTCAGATTATAGATTCTCCCTATGATAGTCATTGGGATACAGTTGGTTGCATTTTGTGATATATAAAATAAGCCATAGGCAAAGGACTATTATTCGAGTATCAAAGTCATGAATAGATCATTGGATATACAAACACTGATTGGATAGGATAGCCTTTTGATAGACGTTCTATGTCTAGATATTGTCATTTAGTAGGATGAAGTTGGTGTATTGACAAAGCTGGGTACAAAATGTGGTTGCTCTATCTGGTGTAGAAGCAAAATATCGAGCAATGGCTATAGCAACTTGTGAGCTTGTTTGAATCAAATAGTTTTTCACAAAATTAAACTTTGGAGAAATTAGTCAGATGAAAGTTGACCCTTCATATTGCCTCAAACCGCTAATTGTTTAGAGGATGAAGCACAGTGAAATTAATTGTCACTTTGCTAGAGAAAATATACTCGCAGGAGATAGTACAAAATTTATGAAGTCAAATAATGAACTTGCAAATCGCTAATTGCAGTAGAGGATGAAGCACAGTGAAATTGATTGTCACTTTGCGAGAGAAAATATACTCTCAGGAGATGGTACAAAATTTATGAAGTCAAATAATGAACTTGCAAATGGCTAATTGCATTAGAGGATGAAGCACAGTGAAATTGATCGTCACTTCGCTAGAGAAAATACATTGTCAGGAGATGGTACAAAATTTGTGAAGTCAAATAATGAACTTGCAAATATTTTTACCAAGGCCCTCAATTTTTTCAGGGTAATAGTTACATTAGGTAACAAGCTTGCTAACAACAACATACCCCGTGGAATCCCACAAGTGAGGTTTGGGAAAGGTAGAATATATGTAGGCCTTACTACTACCTTGTAGAGGTAGAGAGACTATTAACGAAAGATCCTCTATAACAATTTGCTACGTATGACTTACATGCATCGACTTGATGGAGAGTATTAGATAATTAGTGTATATAATTTATGCTTAGTATCCCACGTTGGAAAATAAGTATTTAATATTGTGTGACAACAACAACAACTTACCCAGTGGAATCCCACAAGTGGGGTCTGGGGAGGGTAGAATGTAGCAGTTAGCACTACCTCAGAGGTAGAGAGGCTGTTTCCTAGTAACCCTCATCTCAAAAAACCCATAAGCAGAATAAACTAGATATGGAAAAAAGGGAAAGGAAAAGAAAAGGAAACAGGAAGAACAATTAATAACGAAAATTACATGATAGTGTGCAACTACGATAAAAATCAACGTATATACGATGAATAATGACAATCCAGGATATAAATAGGGCTCAATGTAAGAGATTTAAGTTATGCATAATAATTCTCCTGATCCTTCTTTTCTAATGAGAAGCTTTGGAGGAAAAGGTTTAAGAACCATAATACATGGTTGTATGCCAACCATATTTTAAAGCTTGTTGATATAATGTGTATATAGTAAAATGTGATTGGATATTCAAAACTCTACAAACTCTGAATAGACCATTGGGAAGTGTTTCAGTAATCAAAGCTTCGTGACTCCATTTTGGTTCTTAGAGTCGCTCAAAGCATCGTGACTCCATTTTGGTTCTTAGAGTTCCTTGCTCGGTGCGGATGGATCACTTCCTTTCAAGGAGAGCTAATGCTTGTTAAGTATTTTGGTTTGATACTGCTTCACACCCTTTAAAGAAAGAAGGCAACTATTTGAGTTAAACTTGAAGATGGAAGTCTTCTTTCCTTTTTCGAGGGGTGTATGGTGGTTCAAAAAAGGGAAAGCCCGACTGATGGTTAAAATGGAAAAAAAGGTTGCCATCCCAATCCATGGCTATAAAAGCTCATCAACATTGAAATGAATTTGGTCTTTTCTACAAGATATAATGTAATAGGCCAAGGCATTAGAGCTATACATGGTGGTTTAAAGACACTTGAGGATAATGGAAAAGCCTGATTGTGGTAGACTTATTCCAGCGACATTTTTGGGGGCTTCTGGGGATAATAAACATACTTCCTTTGTTTGTGTTGGAGCGCACCTTGAAAGGGTCTTGGAAAGGAACTTGCTTCTAATAAAATGTCAAGAAGAACAACAGCTTGAATCAACAATTGCACAATCATAAAACTACATTCGCTTCTCTTCAAGATTGATCATGGTAGTTGAATGTTGATATTATTTTTTATTGTATATTTTAGCTTGATTTGAAGTGAGGGGAGACCCAATTCTTTAATTATGTTTTGTATGAATTGCATGTCTTCCACGATTTTGCTAAAATACATGAAAGTAATTTTAAGTGTTTTATGGAACTTGAGCATATGAACGGTGAGCATGTGCTTACGTAACTAAGTTATGGAAATTATCAAATGACATGTTGATTGTTGACAATGAGACTTATGTTCTTTGGTCTGCTTTATGTTCTTATGACATTACTTCACTTCCAAAGTGATTTCTGACATATGTACACATGTTTATGCTTTTTTGATGGTGCTTAAGTCTAAATGAAACGCCTAACATTAGCTGAATGTTTTGACGACCTCAGGCTTTATGATTATATGAAATACCAAGGCACTTTGGCCATTGATTTCTGATCCTGCTTTATATGGCCCTTAACTTCCCCCTCTCCGATTCCATGTGAGATTTGCCGAAGGCAAGTTTTGCAGCAAACCTCCTCTCAAGGTCAACCACCAACTGTTCTTCTGCTGTTACATGGTGGTGGCGGGGAGAGAGAAAGATCAAGGTAACAGAAGATGGCTGTGGAGAGAGGCAAGAAAGGATGAAGAAAAGGTGATTTGTTATAGTGGTAGTGGCGGGGAGTGAGAAAGAAGGAGCCAAAGAAATTTTAAAACTCAAAATTAGGGTTAAGTTTCAAATTTTCCCCTGAATTATGTGAAAGGTTCAAATTTGGCCTTTGTTTTTTAAAAATAATCCTTAAGACGTGGCATTACCGGGTGCTAAGCTTCCTCCCCCTTTTGTTCAATTTTTGCCTATTTTAGTCAAGTGAGGGTATATTTGACCCTAACTATAAACACAGGACAAATATGTTCCATTTCGCATAGTTTTGGATTCAATTCTTACTTTAGTACAAATAAATAAGGATATTTCATTTTGAGTACTATAAGTTCACACTGAATAATCCATAATTTTACCTTGTTCCTTTTCTAGGTTAACATGGCAATAAAACTTCTACCATCTAGGATAGTAAACAGATCTGATTATATATTATCGAACTCCTTTCTAAGGTAGAAAAATTTGTATGCAAACTTTCAAGTAGAATCCTATAATAGGTATCTGGATCAACACAATAACAATACTTCTACTTCTAGGGACAGACGTGATGGTTTGAAACAAAGACGTTACAAGAATGATAACCGTCAATTAGAAAGCTAATTTGTAAGTCAGGGTGTGCACACTCTTAGGACTGCAAGAAGGTTAAGACAATCTCGTTTCCTGACTCTGGTTTCTCTTCTTAATCAGCGAGTGCAGTGCCTGAAGAAGAAGTTTTACTTCCACTTTCAAGATTACATTGACTTGATTATCTGGAAGGTAGCGCTTTAACTTCAGTTTTCGTATTTTTTATGACCCAGATGCTCTGCCTTCCAGAAAAACTGGACATATTCAGTTGCATCTGGTACCTACTGTACATTTCCAGGGCGTGATCTATTTTCTGAATCATTGAACATCTTGCTACTTCTTGACTGCTATATGAGCAGGTGCAATTTTTGGACCGACATCACCTGTTGATCAAGTTTGGCAGTGTTGATGGTGGGGTGAGATTTCCTTTTTTGCTCTATGATTTTTGTATTGTCGTGTGATCATTTATTCTAATCGTCCATTATGTGATTCTGGTGAGTTCACTAGATATAAGAAAACTTATGGATAAGAGTGAGGTTGGAACACTAACCCAAAAGTAAAAGGAAGATTTGGGGTTCAAAGTTGTTAATATGATGATTCTTTTTTTAAAAACGCACACAAGAGCAGTATCTAACTCCTTTGTTTCATAACTCTAACCGTAAAATGCATGGCAGTAAGTAATTCAACTTTTCTCAGTGGGTATTGCTTGACCAGTAGTTAAATAGTAGCTGCATCAAACTCTTTGGATATTTGCTCTATTTTATAGTACATACATATTGCTGGTCTGGATCATTATATTTTACCTGTATGAAGCCAAGTAATATTATTCCGGTTTAGCGAAGATGGGTTTGCAATTGAAGCCCCTTTTTCTCATTCAGCAAGGGAACTACTTTTGAGTTCAACTGTAACTATATATATAAGATCATCTTGCCCTCTAAATTTAATTGGAATTTCCTTTCGATGCAAGCCAATATAAGTTGTCACGACAACATGCTACCGAAGTTTTAATTCAATTAATGTTGCGGAGCCGTATATAGAAATCTGTTTATTTCTATTATTTTGGTGGCCTGATATCTCTTGTACTATTCGGTTTGTAGCTTTTGCACTCTATGGGAATAGCCCGGCAGCCATGCATGTTGAATATTGTTGAATCTGCAGGTATCTCGAAATGCTGACAGCCATCCTTCTTTTTTTGCTGTTTACAATATGGAGACTACTGAAATTGTTGCATTTTATCAGGTATAGCTGAGGCTTAATGAAAGTGTTGTACTTCCTGTCATGCAATGTTTTATCGCATTAACTGTTTTTGTATCCTTCAGAACTCAGCCGATGAGCTTTATTTCTTGTTTGAGCTATTCAGCGACCATTTTCATGTTTCATCCAAAAGTTCATTACATATGAACTTTATGTCCTCACACTCAAACAACATCCACGCCCTCGAGCAACTAAGGTGTACCAAGAATAAAGCAACCAGTTTCTCTCAAGTAATGTTCTCCCTCTTTGAAGCTTCTAGAGCTTCTCCCTAAGCTAACTTTGTTCTTTCTTTTTTTTATTTTTTATTTTCTTTTAGCTTTTTGTCTGAATTTTTGGTTTGGGCTTGGATTTGCTGGCTTTAAACACTTCTTGTGCTTTTGGTGATTTTTCTTTAATAAAGGGGTTTGACCCACTTGCGTTAAAATTAAAAAGAATTTCTCCTAAACTGAAGTTTTGAAGTGCTTAGGTAGCACTTTTTTGTGTTAGCTTATCTTAAAAAAATAATTCTTTACGAAAAGTGCTAAACACTATTTTTGAAAAACTTTTTCAATTTCCCTAGTTTTACTTTCAACCAAACACTATTCAGGAAGAGCTTCTAATTTTTATTTTGATTTCCTAAATATTGTTGCACCTGTTTTTGAAAGAAATATGACTCAAGTTCTTTTGCTATATCTCATTGGTATTTTCTTATTTTGAGGAGTGTCAGTCTTTGTGCTTTGAAACTGATGCCATGGTTTTTCAAAATGCAGTTTGTTAAGAAGATGATGGCTTCCTTGCCTTTTAGTTGTCAGTCTCAGAGTCCTTCCCCATATTTTGACCAATCTCTCTTCAGGTTTGATGAGAAGGTTTGGTTCTAGAATTCTATCTATATTTATTATGCAAAAGCTATATAGGAAATTCATAATTTGAACGAAAATCAAGACACAGTTCTCTTGAATCTCTGTCGTGATGAACAGCTGAATGAATTGCATGAATGGAATCCTTCCTTCTTTTTGTTGGGTTGGGGGTGTATCTAGTGTTTGAACTAGTTAAGTCGACGGCTGAACCTTATATTACTTCGAAACATTGGCCTTTCTCTATGTCTAGATCAATTGGAAGTGTTACTGGCTAATAGTCTTTGACAGAACCCATCAAGGTTCTTTTTTATCACCATTTCTATGTCAACCTCTGATGCGGTGCAGTTTTTCTGTTTCTCGGAAGGTTATTGCTAGAATAGGAATAGTAATAGGAACAAAAATAGTAAATAGTATCCTACTAAGAAAAGGATTGTATTGTCTATAAATTAGGTTCTATGTAATACTAGAGACACCATTTGATAATATTTTTCTCTAATACTTCTCACATGGTATTATTAGAGCATTGGTGAGAAAATTCAAAGGAACAACACTCTGCATCGATTTTCGGTGGTTGTTTTGGGTTTGGTTTGTGTCCTTTTTTTTTCTGTGGGTGTTGTGTGAAAACAAACACTACCACAAGGCTCAGAAAGTTCCCCCTGACAAACCCTAGTCAGAATCACCGGAAAATATCACTCGATGTGCTCTCATGCGCTGATTGGAGTTCATAATTTCCCGGGGTGATCTGGCTCATGTGCCGGTACATGAGGACTCTCCAATTTTTTCAAGTTTTCTTTCTCTATTGTGGTTGTCCAATAATTCCGACCAAACCTCAACCACTTTTGTCCATATCTGATCACTAGAATTAGGGTTCCGGCGATTTCCAGCCAGTTTCTGACAGGTTTCCAGCGAATTCAGGATTTTTAGACTACTAGAATCGGAATTCAAAAACTAGATTTTACTCAATTCAATATTCATTCAAAATGGAAACTTAGACGTGGGGCGCATGGACGAACTCAGTCCAATGCTATAATAGCCTTAGATACCTGGAAGATTGATATTACAATCAAAATTTGTAAAACACGAGGCTTTTCTTGAAGCAAAATCCTTAATCTTGGAACCTTTATGCTTGTTCTTGAGAAAAGTAATTCTTTTATGTAATTTTTAGAGTGGAAGAACTAGGAAAAACCTTGGGTGAAGGGCATTTCTTTTATTCGTGAATTTTTGACTTAAAAAGCTTTCGAGTTTTTGATGAAGATCTTCAATCAAAAAACCCTTTCTTGAAATTCTTGGATTCGTTTTATTGAAAATCGTATGGTGATGATTTAAGATTTCTCTTAGAGGGAATATGTGAAGAAATTTGGGTTAGAAGCTTGAAATCTCAGGAGAAGAACTTACCTTGATGAAAAATCCTGAAAGTAAATCCCTGTTTTAAAAAGTTATTTTTATTTTTCTTTGAAATTAGAATCTTGAAAGAAAACTTTAACTTGATATGTTCAAGTATAGGAGTGAAGGAAAGGATTTTAATTATGAAAAATTAATTTCCTACATGTTTAGGGACATTAAAATAATTCCCCAAAGGTTTGTAGGACAAAAATGCCCTAAAAAACATTTAAAAAGGTATCATCTCATGGAACCATAGTGCGCCTTGGACAAATTTGCGCGTCTCCAGTAAAACAATCACAATTTTTTATTCTGAATTTGTAATGAGGCAAACTTAGTGGCGCTGAAAAGGGACTCAAAGACCTTTAATTTGATAGGTTATGGCCACATAACTATTTATATTTTAGGAGATATGGTCATTTGAAATTGACCTTTATATGGACTCATTCAAAAACTTAGGCGATAGAAATTCCTTGAACTAGGCTTGGCATAAGAGATCTCTTATGACCCTAAACCACATCGTATACGCTTTAAATACTTAGGGATTTTTTTTAATTTAAGGGAGGGCTAAATATGCTCATTTATCTTAAAATTTTTTTTAATTTAAGGGAGGGCTAAATATGCTCATTTATCTTAAAATTAAAATAAGTTTAGAAGCATATATATTTATATATATATATATATATATATATAATTTTATATATCATTGGATCACCTAATATTTTTAAAATCTTATATCAAAACTCAATCGATAAGGAAATTTTTAACTCAACTTTTGTGCTAGAGGATTTTTGTGACTTTAATTCATCTCCAAATATATTTTCGTACTAAAGAATTGATCTTAACACTTATTCTCAATTAAGAATCATCCGGTACAACCTTATACACATATGAAGGTTGGCTTGATCTTGGCTTAAAAATTTTTGGGGGGTTCAAAGCACTCTACTCCATATAACAAAGACAGTCTAATCACAAATTTGCTTTTAAGTTTAGGTGGTACCTTCTTATCACACAATATTCCAGAGGTAAACCTACATTTCATCCATGCTACCCCAATGCGATGTGTGACATCTCGTCGATGTTCCCACTGCTTTGAATGATGGATCCAAGATATTTAAAGCATTCTCTCTCGAGAATAGGTCGAGTGGCAAACCTTACTTCCACGACCGCATCATCCATCGCAAAACTGAATTTGCACTTCAAGTATTCTATTTTGATTCTACTCAATTTGAACCCTTTTGACTCCAGAGTTCATCTCCAAACCTCCAATCTATAGCATGCACCATGGAACCATGGAACCTCCTCCAATGATTGTGTCTCATCAATCAGTACTATGTCATTCGAAAATAGCATGCAGCATGGAGCCTCATCTTGAATAGACTATGTTAGCTCATTCATCATCAAGGCAAAAAGAAAAGGATTCAACACAGATCCTTGATGTAGTCCCATTTCAATAGAAAAATGCTCTGAGTCTCCTCCCATCGTTCTAACACGAGTCTTGGCTCCACCATACATATCTTTTGTTGCTCTAATATACACCATCAGGATACTTTAGCCTCCGGACACTTCCAGAAGACATCCCTTGGCATTTTGTCATAGGCCTTTTAAAGATCCATGAACACCATATGGAGGTTCCTCTTTCTTTTTCTATGTTTCTCCATCAGTCAATCCACAAGATGGATTGCTTCAGTAGTCGATCGCCGTGACATGAATCCGCACTGATTCTCTGAAGTGGACACTCCTCTTCTCACCCCCATCTCCACCACTTTCTGCCATACCTTCATAGTGTGGCTTAGCAATTTGATACCTCTGTAATTGTTACAGAACCATTGTATTCCACCTCTATTCGTCGGGCATCTTAGTTGTCTTCAAAATAACATTAAACAACATAGTCAACTACTCCGTACCTATCTCGTCAGTACTCTTTCAAAATTTCACTAGAATCACATTGGGTCTGATCGCTTTCCCCCTGCTCATCCTAATAATAGCACGTCTAACCTCAACTCTAAAACACCTAAAATACCCAAAATCTCAAAGACTACATGAGTGCACCAAATTGCCTAACACAATGTTTGTCTCTCTTTTCATTTAAGAGTTTGTGGAAGTATGCTTGCCACCTCTACTTAATGGAGGTCTCGTCCACAAACACCTCACTCCCTCATCCTCGATGCACTTCATTTGATTCAAGTCGAGAGCTTTTCTCTCTCTCTTTCACGACCCTTTACAATCTCTTATCCTTACCTTTTTTCCTAGTTCGACATATAAGCATTCAAAAGTTGTTGTATTAGCACTTGTGACCATCGACTTCACTTCTATCTTTGCCATCTTATAGATATTCTTAAGTCTCTGTTTCTCATCCTCATCCACACTCCAACCATTTCATATAGGCAATCTTTTAACTTTCACTTTGCCTTGAACTTCTCCATTCCACCATCAATCTCTTTGACGACTACCAAAGATCCCTCTCGAAATCCCTAGAACCTTAGTAGCTACTTTTCTAATGCAACCAATAGTCATATTCCATATGTTATTCACATCCCCGCTACTTCTCCAACCCCCAAATCAATCAACTTGTCCCCTATCTCCCGAGAAAGGGCAGGAATCGGGCCCACCCATCTAATCCTCAGTCGATCATAATGTATCTTCTCCCTTCCCTCTTAATCTCCAAATTCATCACCAAAAGCGTATGTTGGGTAGTAATATTTCACTCGGAATAACATTACAATCATTACAAAGGCCTCTATCACCCTTTTGAAGGAGTAAGTAATCTAATTGAGTCTTAGCTACTGTGCTACGAAAGATAACCAAGTGATTTTCCTTCTTCAAAAAACACAAGTTTGCAATAACCAATTCAAAGGCTTTAGCAAAATCCAGGAGCGACTCCTCACCTCCGTTCCTCTCCCTAAACCCAAAGCCTCTATGAACTTCATCAAAACCACTAGAAGTTGTACCGATATGACTATTAAAATCTCCACCATTGAAAATCTTTTCGGTGATCTGTATACGTCACACTATCTCATCCAAATCCTCCCCAAAGAGCTTTTTGACTTCCTTATCCAAACTCGCTTGAGGCACATAAGCACCAATAACATTCACAATAAGCCTACCGATAACTAGCTTAATTGTCATCAACCCATCACTGATCCTCCTAACCTCCACCAAATACTCTCTAAGGTCTCCGTCTACTAGAGTACCTACTCCATTCCTTTTCTTTGAGCTTCCTGAGTACCACAATTTAAACTTGTTCACATCCCGAGCTATGGCACCTACCCATCCAGTCTCCTGAACACAAGCTATATTAATATTTCTCCTTTGAAGAATCTTCACTAGCTTTATGGACTTCCCTATAAGTGATTCTATGTTCCATGATCCTACTCTCTGCTTAAGAAAACTCAACCCCCTCATACCCCAACTACCCCTTCACCTGTGACCCCAATCGAAGACATGAGCTTAGTCCACCATCAATTCCCAAAGTCACTAAAAAGGAATTGAGAACGGATATATCGAGAGACTGTAGTAAACCCATAAGATACCAACACTTGAAATCAATAGCTCAACAAGATAATAGTAGACAGAATAATAAAATATACAGAGAACAATAATAGTATGTGAAGAAAGAGAGAGGAAAATCAAGATAACTACTCTATAATACGTGTACACCTAATCCTAATACAATAGAGACCACGTATGCAACATATAACGCTATGGATCAAGAGAACACATAACTCGATCTAATAAGCAGATAGAAAAATAGAACTACAGTATCCAACAAGCAAGAAACAGGCCGTAATAACTAGATTATATCGAACTAATGCTAAACTAGCCCAGAACTACAAGAATAAAGAATCAACAATATCAACTCTAAAACCTACTAGGTCACTTCTAAGCTACAAAAACCTCTACAATGTGCAAGCAACATAAATCAAAAACAATAACAGTAAGCAAAAAAATCAAGAACAATAACGGTAAACAAAAAGTAAAAAAATTAACGCACAATGTCAGTAAGAAAGGATTAAGAACAATAGGCAGTCACAACCATTCAAACTGATCAAGAAATAATATCAAAAGATGAAATGGTACACAAGAAATCAGTCAAGGGTTAGAGTTCACCGAGATTTTGGCAATTTTTGGTCGGTTTCTTGATTTCCGACAGAAATTGGTTGCTGAAACCTTGTCCCGCAGGCTGACTCACAACGGTACCTACAAAAGGATATAGGAGGATGACAAAAAAAGTGGGGTCGCCGGAGAGACGCTGGAAGTCGGCGGCGTGATTAATGATGTAGCATGAGTAGATTTGGGTTCCAATGACTTGACCAGATCTGGAAACTTGTAACAGTGCTCGCCGGAGAAAAATGGGAATGCTCTAGAGAAAATTTTTGGTTTTGATCTGGTGATACAAGAATGCAATGTAAATCCGAAACGAAGTTGTTGGAATCTTGAAATAGCGCACAATATCTGTCCGCAGAGCTGTCGTCGGAATTAAAGATAATAATCTTAATGCTAAAATTTCTTCTAAAAACATTTAATAAAAGAAATTATACAAACCATAAAAAGTAGGGTTACATTTAATTTCTCATCATATTTGTCTTTCTGCCACTAAATTTTTTTTTACCCTCTTGACGTTCAACTACTTCTTAAAATACAACACATTCAGCAACCCAAACATTTTAAAGGAAAAATAAATAATCTTCAATAACCCAATATCGAATTGAAAATTCTTAAATATGTGAGATAGAATTTAAATTAAACTAAGAAATTGGAAGGAGGTATTATTTACACTTCACAAAAGTTTTGGTCGTGCTGAAGAACTTGCAATTCTGTCATGTCAAAAAGGAAAAATTTGATAAATATATCAATTTTATTTTTGTTGAACTAAACTTATGTATATGATCACAATTTTGTAGACAAAGAAGTAATGATCTTCAAATAGAAAAAATTATGTCATTCGTTGACTAAAACAAAATGTTTTGGGGTAATTTTCCTCTACTCTTTTGTTCTTCCTCATTTTAGCAAATAGAAGTCAAATAAACCTTTGACCTAAAATAAAATGGTTGATTGAAAAAAATGTGAATTCATTAGTTTTGAGAGACAAATTTGAGCAACTTCTTTAATGATAAGAGAATATTTGAGACTGAATTCAAGTGGAGAGTGAAATTGTTCCAATTATTTTTAGGGCCCTATTCAAATGGAGGGGGAAGTTTCTCTATTTTCAATAGTTGGTGGGCATGTTTGGTCCTTTTTCCTTTTATGATATGAAGTTTACCTTTCCACACATTTTTCTCCATAGTGGAAAAGAAAATTCTCTTTAGTATAGGTGGTGTCTAAACTATGGAAGAGACAAACAACCGGTGAAAGGTTTTTGGCTTGATCGCATTAGGTTATTTCTTATGATAACTGAGCCTTTATTGACCCCAGTAAACTTTAGTTCGTTCAATCATTGATACAAAGGCTTGGGTGTCAAGCCAAGCTTGAGTTGAGCCTAACCAACTTGAGCTCAGTCGAGCTTTTTTACAATGTCGAGCGTAGCCTGAGTTTGCTCTTCAATGTTTAGCTAAGTTACTCAGACTCTTCACTTTTGGTGCCACACCTGTGTCGACACGACATGGGTGTGGGTGTGGGATCCATGTCCGACTTGGTCAACGGGTTTCGTGTACTTTGATCAAAATCGATGGAGAAAGTTTGGACGGTTTGAATGATTTTTGTAATCAATACAAAAGCTAAGGTGAAATTGAAGAAAATAGAATACCTTTTATATTGAAATTTCTATGACACACCTTCTTCTTTAATCTCCTTTCTGGATTTTCCTCAAGTTCTCCACATAATATTTCATAATTTAGGTTTTATCACTCTTTTTAGGAATTTTGATTATTTTTAGGTGAATCCCCACACCCGTATCCATACATGGATCCATATCCCTGAATCTTAAAAATTAGATCATGAAGGATTCGACCCTCTAGATCCGCACCCGTATCAGACATCTGCACCCGAGTCCGAGCAACTTAGATGTTTAGTTTTATATACTGCTAAGCCATTTAAAAGAATTAAATCTATAAAAAATTGGTTAATTAAGAAATATAAGTATTAGGGGTCGTTTGATAGGGTATATAAGAATAATGTTGAGTAGACTGTATTAGTAATGTTGGTTTTAGCTATGTTGACATCAGTATTCTGGGATTATTTTTTATGAACGGTCTGGTTTGGTGTATTAAAATAACATGCAATGCATAATATCTAAAAAGAAATTATTTGTTCACAAAAATTTCCTCTACAGATATGGTGAGAAGGGTGTGGGAAAGATTTTGAGGACAGTTGTGTCTTTAATCATGCTAATGCATGTATTAAACATATTTGCATCGCTAATACCATGGTTCGTCTATTATTTATGCATAGCATAATACTGAAAAATATACCAAGCATGGTATTAGTAATACACTGTTACGACCTGGACCTAGGGTCTAGCCGTGACACGGTGAATGTAACACCAGAAGGCATCTCATCCAAGTCTCGTGTTCATATCATAAATATTCATAAGGTAAAATAATCATACGTAAGAGAATAAGCAAGCAAAAGTAATGTCATAGTGTCCCTTAAGGGTACATACATCAAGTCATAGTCCAAATCATGTCTCTATATCATAGACCTTGGCGGGGACTAGCACATAGCTCACCCTTAAGGTATACATCAAAAATATGGAAGTGATAGTCTCAACATAAAGGAAAAATATCATAAGGCTTGTTCCCGAAGCATGGGAACTCACCAACAAGTCTTCAATCTCAAGATCCGAGTCTAGCCACGAAATGGAATGGTCGCCACATCATCCGCCCCTACATGGTTAGATCATGTAGGCAAAGAAGTATGCGTTAGTACATAGAATACATTAAGTATGTAGGTATGCCATGAATCAAAGAACATCATCATAATATCAATAGGCATAATCAGAAGCCATAAGATAAGGACACAATATGTATGAGCATGAAAATTTAAAATCATGAGGAGAGGCATCATTAAAATCCTTTCATAACCTTAATACACATATATGGGAAAAAGACCATAATTAACATTCATAAGACCATGCGGACTATTACATGGAATCGTGATGTTCACTCTTCGTCAAGCTAAGAGGAGTCTATTTTGCCAAGGTAAACTCGATCCTCACCCTATAGGCTCTATCCTAGCACGGTGAGAACCATCATTTGACCCCATCCTTTAGGCTCTATTCCAGCACAATGAGTGTCCCTTTAAAAGCTATATGGATCCATTAGCACACCTTTAAGGCAT
>JBCEWC010003371.1:0-30547 GCA_038996855.1 Solanum aculeatissimum
TATTGATACTTGAATGTATGTATATCAATTAGACATTTGATACTTGAATGGATAATTTTTCTTTTGGTTGTCAGTATGCGTGTGTTAGAAAACCTTCAATAAATTTAATACATGAAAAATAAGAAATCCCAAAATGCCTAAAAATCTAGGTGATTGTATCAATAAACGACTTGTGCTTTTTCACGTATCAAAAAATATAGTCACCACTATGATACACATAAATTTGAGAATAATAATCTACATTAACAAAAATTTATGTATCAATTTAACAAATTTCCAGTCAAATCAAATCAGAAAGACCTAATTAACAAGTTTAGAAAAAATGTGATTGTGATTTTGCATGTGAAAAGAAGAACGTGTAGAACCAATTCAGAAAAATTAGTAAAAAGTATCAATTTAGGTTAAAAACACACACCTTTGACAAAGAAGGGCGGGTGACAATGGATGCGGGTGACAATAGATTCAACTTTTTTTCTCTTTTTTGCATGTGATTTTCGGCCTGAAGATTTTGAATTTGAGCCTAAATCCTTCATGACCTCAGTCTTCACTGGCAAATCATCTTCAATGGCGTCTCCTTGAGGATTGTTGGTGGCCTCACCTGTTAACTTCCCATCTTCAATGGTGTCGCCTTTAAGAAAATTTTGCTTTTTTGTATTTTGGGATTTGTTACGCATACATATGCGTTTAACAGAACGAGGAAATGTTATAGCATAATTTTTGGAGATTGATTCTAGATTGTTGTAACAACTCCTTTTTTAACGCTTCTGATTATTAATAACCCTACTTTTTCGCCATGTATCAACGCATATGCTTAGGTATCAATCAACACCCCCCAAAAAAGAAGAGATTTTAAGTAATTTTGGTAATAGTTGGTATTAATTGACATTTCCTCTTAAAAGTATGAAATTTGTATAATTTATACTAAATGAAAAGAACACCTACTTTTTGTGGCATACCAAAAGGGCTAATTCGCTGGCCAATTTGTTCCGTAAATTGCCCACAGATTTTCTGCCCACCGTCGAATGATGGGCCCCATTAACTTTGTAAGAAATCATTTTTGATATTGTCATTGTTCTGCGTGTAGGGGTGTTCACGGGTCGATTTGAATCGGTTATTAATCAAAATCAAATCCAAACCAACTCAATTGGTTTCGAATAATTAAAATCAAACAAAACCAAGCCAAATATATCTATATTTATTGGTTTGCTTGTTATTTTGATTCGATTATTTTGTTATGAACCATACACAAAAAATAAAAGCAAATGATTCATTAAAAAGGAAAAAAAAGATAACAATTCATTCAAAAAGAAAAATAGTTAGAATGACTAGCATTATAGAACTTTCAATCACTAAATTTACTGTAAATAAAGCTTTAAAGTGACTACTTTGTTCTAACAAAGAAGACACAATGACATTCCTAGTCCTACCATGAACAAATGAACTGCCACAAATACTCATATACATGAAACCTGTAAGATAAATGCTCTTGTCTCGGGCATTTTGTTTTTTTTAAATAAATTATATATAAATTTTGATGAAAACATATATAATATATTTACAGTTGTTCATAAAAAATACTATATTAAGTATGTATAATTATAAATATATGGATATAAGTTATCGGTTCGGTTAAATTATTTCTTCCGTTATTTTGTACAAACTCAAACCCAAAACAAATATTATCGTTTTTTAAAAATGTAAAACCAAATAAACCAAACCAAATTCTAGTAAAATTGATTTATATAATCAGTTTGGTTCGATTTTTTTATTTGAATCGATTTTTACCGAACCTTGAATACCCCTATTTGCACGCAAACTATTTCTCTAAAAACAATTAAGTAATTAGACAAACATGTGATATGTCATTATAGTTTTGAAAGAATTATAATTTGTAGCTATAATTAAGATTTTTGTTGTGATTTTCTCTCTTCTGTCTTCCTCTCTCCCTATTTCCCTCGTATCTCTCTCTGCAATGTTGCTCATCTCTCTCCTCTCTTTCTTTGTCATCTCTTCCTTGCCTCTCTCATCTCCCCGTCCCCCCTTCTCCCCCCTCCCCCCTCACATCTTTTTGTCTCCTCTCTCTTGATACAAATAAAAGTTATAGCAATATATTATACAAATATAAACATTAACAATCATTCATATAAATACAAATGATAAATGTCAACTATATAAATCTTCTTCAGTGACACACATGTAAATACATATGTATTTGCTAATATAATATTGATACAAATAATTACAATCAATTATAAAAATACAAATGTCAATTTTGATACAATATTGATAAAAATTATACTCGAATACAAATTGTATTCGTTTATACAATTGACACAAATGAGAACAAGAAATTATACAAATATAAATATTGAATTTGATACAATTGTATTCGAATACAAATTGTATTCGTTAATACTATTGAATTCATAAATACAGATACATACTAATTACATATTTACAACTATCCACCAAATATATAAATACAATCATTAATATGTATACAATTATTCATCAGATATACAAATATAATTCACTTCTCTCCTTTCTCTAGCCTCTCTCTCTCTAGGTTGCCTCTCTCCTTCCCCTCCCAATCTCATTCATCGCGTTCTTCCCTCTAACACGTAGCTACGAATCATAATTAAGTAAATTATAGCTATCTTGACTCATTGTATTTCAAATCTTTGCTATTTTTGAAAGTTTCTCTTATTTTTTCTGCTTTTACATTAGAGAATTTCTTTCAAGAAAGAAATAGATCTATTGTGTGACTTGTATGCTTAAATATGTCAAGAAATTCGATACATGAATGGACCATTTTTATGGTTAGTAAATATAAGCAAGACTTATTTCTTTCATATTCATCCACTAAATTTCTCTCATTCTTTATTTTCACCTCTTCCAGATAGTCTTTGTTGAAATGTTAATCATGTCTCAACCATCCGATAATTTAATATTAGTTATAGAACCAGATACTTATAATGTGTGACGAATATTGTAGGCCGAAGACATCATGTAATGACCCGACCTAAGACCTAGTCATCACACAGCGAATGAGACACCCAAGCTATCTTAATATCTTAAGCATTCATAGGTATAAAAACTCATAAATTTACGAAAAAATAAGGGGATACGGTCTATGGAAAATCATATGAATATGAAGCAACATTAAAACGAAAAACATATATATTGTCCAAAAAGCACACCGACTAGACTAGATGGATAGAATCGGTATCGGATGATTTCCATCAAATAGAAAAGACTCCATACATAAATAACATTGAATGTAAAAGCTTCAAAAGGTCAACATGTACATTAATGTCTGAAATACATAGCATCAACGAAAATTGGTAGAGGGTTCACCACAGAAAACACTAGTCATGAACGTAGAAGAACTAGCCACGAGTCGGTGGAGGAGTACTTGTCCTTACATGGTTAAATCATGCAAGCAAAATATATGTTAGTACTTTTAGAATGTACTAAGTATATGAGATGCAAATACAAACATGAAACTGTAATGCCATCATTCATAAGTAAAGACTTACATGCATGGCACAATAAATGAAACTTTAACATGAGCTTAAGCATGCACAAGGAACATCGTATCAAGATGAGTAAAAAATAATGAATAAAAAGAACACATGTGATGAAACCATGTCGTAGAATCATAAATCTTGTGGGTTGGACCATAGACGACATATAAGACAATGTGAGCTACTACATGATATCCAACATAACCAGCTACGTTGGCATGGAGAGACCACTCGCCGGGTGGAACTCAACCATTCATAGGCATAAAACTTAAACATTTGCAGAAATAAAAGGGGAAAGGGTCTATGGCGACATACAAAAATGAAGCAATATTAAAAAGCAACACTCAAAGATTGTTTGATAAGCATACCAACTAGACCATAGATAGATGAAACTGGTAGCGGTCAATTTTCATCAAATAGAAAAGACTCCATACATAAATAATATAGAATGTAAAAGCCTCAAAAGGCTAACAGTTACATCGTTTCCAAAATACAAAGCAAGAATGCAAGCTGGTAGAGACCCGAACTAAGGACTCACAATAAAAACACTAGTTTCAAATGCTTGAAAACTAGCCAGTGGACGAGCACCTATCCCTACATGGTTAAATTATGCAGGTAAAATATGTGTTAGTAATTTGGAATATACCAATTATGTGAGATACAAATGCAAACATGAAATAGTAATGTCATCATTCATAAGTAAAGACTCACATGCATGGGACGATACATGGAACTTTAAATATAAACTTAAGCATGCACAAGGAATATCTCTCAATATGAATGAAAGTCATGCATAAAAGAACACATATGATGGAACCATATCATAGAATCATAAACTTGTGGGAATGAACTTTAATCGACATATAAGACCATATGAGCTACTACATGGTATTCAACATAACCCCCTACATTGCACAGGGAGACCACTTGCCAAGTGGAACTCCATCACTTCGCATGCATCTTTATATAATATAAATAGCCTACGTGGATCCATTGTCCTAGCCTACAAGAGCTCCTATGGTGGCACATAGTTAATGAGACAAATGGTTGCTACTAAGATTCCCTTACTGAACCCCAACTCGATGTCACCTTTGGTTCTAAGTCATCCCACAGAATCTTTAAAATGTAACTTAGTCAATTTTAGACATTTAGAATCATAAGTAGCAATCTTAAGAGTAGCTTGAAACTTAAGGAACCACCAAGTGTGTATTGTCCTTTCATCTTGGGAATCTTCTTAAGCATCTTTAGGGAAATTGTCAACATGTTTATATATTTGACAAATCATACTTTAAAACCATTCTTTAATGGCCTATTTTTCATCATAATTCATGCAAAACTTGACTTGAAACTAGGTGGGCTAAGTCTTTAAGTTAAAACATTTGTAAATCATGAAATCATGCATAATGCTTATTCAAAACATGGTAAAATAACCCACACTTCATTACTTAAAACCTACACATTGGGATCATCATCATTAACTTAAAATCAATGAAAACATGTAATAAAACATTATATGATAAAATTAGAAACATGTAGTATCTTAAAATAACATGAAATCATCATTAGCATGCATAGTAACATTAAAAGAACTTAAAGAAAGGGTAAAAAGATATTATGTAGTACTTTGGGGGTGAAAGGAGACCCAAAAATTAAACTCACATACCTTGGTGAATCTTAGTAAGAAGAAATTTTTTATTTGTGAAAGAACCTTTTGAAACCCTAGCCTCCTTAGTGTTCTTCTCTAGGAAATATTTCTTTTTCTTAGAAAATTTGAGAATGGGAATATAAGAGAAAGGATGGGGGTCCTAGGGCTTTAAGGTCTAATTTAGGCCCAAAAGACCACCCAAAACAACATAGCTTAGGATTAGAATTGGCAAAAATGACAAAATTGCCCTTCATTAAAACTGTTAGATCCCATCTACGAGCTATTACGGGTCGTGGTTTGAACCACAGTATGTAGTCCTGATCGTCATGTTCTCCTTTTACAATCTACAAAGGCTTTTGACGGGTCGTGGATTGGTTTACCGACCATCCTTTTAATCATAGTCCTCCTTCCAGAAACTCCAAATTTCTTTCATGTTTGTCACACTTACTTATGACCCTCTCTACAAGCTATCAAATGACCTATGGGCCGTCAATGCCTACATGGGTTACCTCATACTTGGAAACTTTTTCCCTTTCATAAATTTCATAATCAGAAGTCATATCTATGAGTCATGATTTGATCCTCGGGCCATGGACTCGACTTCATAAATTGACCCTTGTCACTTTTTAGTCTAATTCTTTTGTACTTTCTAGGCTCCTAAACTGAAGGTCATTACAATATCTCCCCCTTGAGAACATTCATCCCTGAATGTACTTTAAAGGCAGGCTTTAAAGAGCTAAACGACAACTAACAACCCAGTAGCATGTAAAAATTCCATTTAAATATCATTTCATGAAATTTTCTAAATATATACTTAACATATATCTTAAAATAATCCACAATCATAGAAATGTGTGTATGCATAATGCAAAAATTAAAATGCAAGGAATTGAGGTTTTAGGCAAGAATGACTTAATACCTGAGACTTGAATATAGTGGAATAGATACGGGTAACTCTTTATCATGTCTGTTTCCTCTTCCCACATAGCACTCTCAACTTGATTATTTCTCCAAAGCACTTTAATGGATGCAACTTCCTTGTTTCTTAACCTTTTAACTTATCGATCTAGATCTCAACCGACACTTCTTCATAACTCAAGTTCTCTTCAATGTTCACATCTTGCAAGGGAAATATGGAGCTTGGCTCACCTATGAACTTTCTCAACATCGACATATGAAAATCGGATGGATTAAATGCATTTCATTAGGTAGGTCCAACTCATATGCCACCTTTCCCACTCATCTCATTACTTAGTAAGGCCCTACATAACTAGGGTTTAATGTCCTATTTTTTACCAAACCAGATCACACCTTTCATAGGAGACATTTTCAAATAGACCAAATAACTAATTTAGAGCTCAAGATCCCTTCTCCTTACATCGGAGTAGGACTTTTGCCGGATTTAGGCCGTTTGCAACCATTCTCTTATAATTTTAATTTTCTCCATAGCATTCATGACTAAGTCCAGTCCTATCAATGCCATCTTACCAACTTTGAACCACCCAATGGGAGATCTATACTATCTACCATTCAATGCTTCAAATGGTGTCATCTCGATGCGTGCACGGAAGCTATTGTTGTAGGCAAACTCAATAAGAGGAAAATGCTCATCCCAACTTCCCTTGAACTCCAGCACACAAGCTCTCAACATATCTTCCAATGTTTGAATACTCCTCTAGGCTTGCCCGTTGGTTTGGGGATGGAAAGTGGTACTCAACTTTACTTTAGTACCAAGTCCCCTTTAGAAAGATTTCCAAAAATGAGAGATAAATTGGATGCCATCATCTGATATGATGGACAATGGAACCCCATGCAACATCACCAACTCTCGAATATACAAGTGAGCATAGCCCTCATCACTGGACGTCATTTTAATCGGTAAGAAGTGAGCGACTTTGTCATACGGTCTAATATCACCCATATGGAGTCAAAGCGCTTCTTGATCTTTGGAAAACCCACTAAAAATTCCATATTGACTTTTTCCCACTTCTAAGTAGGAATATCAATGTCTTGGGCTAGACCACTCGGCCTTTGATGTTCAACCTTGACTTGTTGGCAATTGGCACACTCAGACACAAATTTAGCAATGTCTCTCTTCATTCCATTCCACCAATAGATCTCCCTCAAGTCTCTATACATCTTTGTAGTACTGGGATGAATAGAATAAGAATAATTATGAGCTTCTTTCAATATCAACTTCAACTCACTATCATTTGGCACACACAACCTCCCTTGATACCGAAGTACACCATTTCCTCCTTGTGAGAAAATATCTATCTTTGTTTATTTCATTAAGGCTTTAAACTCCACTAAGACGGGATCAGGATCTTGCTTGGACTTAACCGATACAATCAAGGAATACCCGGACCCATGAAGCACCATCACACTACCACTTTTGGATTCATTTAACTTTACCCCCAATCGAGCTAACCTATGGACCTGTTTGGCTAACTCCCTTCTTCCATCACCTCCTATGTGAGACACACTACCCATGGAGACTCTACTAAGGGTGTCAGCTACTACATTGGATTTTCCCGAGTGATACTTCATACTCTTATCATAGTCCTTAAAAAGCTCTAACAACCTTTGTTGACTTAAGTTGAGATCCCTTTTGGGTGAACACATGTTGAAGGCTCTTATGATCGGTGAAGACATCCACATGAACCCCCAAACAAGTAATGTCGCCAAATTTTCAAGGCAAACACTACCGTCATAAGCTCAAGATCACGAGTCAGGTAGTTCTTCTCATGCACATTCAATTGCCTTAAGTTATAGGCAATCACCTTGCTATGTTGTATTAACACACATCCTAACCCAATCCTTGAAGAATCACAATAAACCATGAACCCTTCATTTCTTTTTGGCAAAGTCAAGATTGGAGCCGAAGTTAGTCTATCCTTCAAAGCTTAGAACCTCTTCTCACACTCATCCATCCACATAACATTTTCCTTATTTTAAGTCAACTTGGTTAGTGGGGACAAGATGGAAAAGAAATCTTCCATAAATTTTCTATAATACTCGGTTAGGCCCAAGAAACTTCTTGTGGTTGTAGGAGTCAATGGCCTTGGCCAATTCCTCACTATTTATGTCTTCTTAGGATCAACCTTAATACCATCACGCGATACCACATGCCTAAAGAAGGCAACCTTATCTATCCAAAACTCGTACTTATCAAACTTTGAAAAAAGCCTTTTCTCTCTCAAGGTTTGCAACACTACTCTCAAGTGCTTCACATGCTCTTCTTCACTCTCGGAGTAGATTAAGATATCATCAATGATTACCAATATGAACATGTCAAGGTAGGAATTGAACACCCTATTCATAAGGTCCATGAAGATAGTCGGTGTATTAATGAGACCAAAAGACATCAATACAAATTTGAAGTGACTATACCTAGTCTAGAAAGTCATCTTAGGAATGTCACTCTCCCTCAGCTTGAGTTGGTGATACCCAGATTTCAAGTCAATCTTGGAGAAATGTGTAGCCACTTTTAATTGATCAAACAATTCATTTATTCTTGGGAGTGGATAATCGTTCTTAATAGTGACTTTGTTGAGTTGTCGGTAGTCTATAGACATACAGAGTGAACCGTCCTTCTTCCTTACAAATAAAACTAGAGTGCTCCATGGAGATCTACTAGGTCTAGTGAAACCCTTCTCCAACAAATCCTTTAATTTCTCCTTTAACTCCTTCAACTCCATAGGATCCATTCTATATGGAGAGATTGAGATAGGTTGATGTCGAGTAGAAGGTCTATGCCAAAATCTATTTTCTTTTCAGGAGGAACACCCACTAACTCATCTGGAAATACATCGAGGAACTCATTAATAATGGGCACCGACTCAAGAGAAGGAACTTTGGAAGACATCTTTGATTTTTACTAAATGGTATATGCACCCCTTTGAGATCATTTTCTGGGCTTTTAGATAGGAAATAAATTGACCTATACATGAAGAGTTACTACCCTCCCACTTAAGAATGGACTCATTTCAGGATTGAAACATGACTCTACAAGTTCTACAATCAATGGAGGCATGCAACCAATCCATCCCAAGTATTACATCAAAATCGACCATCGAGAGCTCTACTAAGTCACAAGGGATCACTTTATGAAAAATGGAAATAAGACATTTTCTATAAACTCTTTGAGCAATAATGGACTCTCCTATGAGGGTACTTACTTCATAGGGCTCATTAAGGACCTCTGGACATGCGTGGGATCTATTAGCAAGAAAAGGAGTTACAAATGACAAATTAGCTCCTACGTCTAATAGTGCATATACATCAAAATTGAAAACTTTCAACATAATGGTGACAACATCCAGAACCTCTTCAACCTCTTGACGAACATGGAGAGCATTAAATTGGTTGGTACTTGGGGCACCTTGAACTTTCCCACCTTGGCCTTGGGGACTCATACCACCACTTCTACAATCCTTGTCATGATGTCCGGGCTCGCTGCACTTGAAACACGCATGTGATCCGGTCAAACACCCTCCCTTGTGGAGCCTCCCACACTTGGGGCAATTTGGGCTTTGTGGCTTAGAATCTACCCCTTTGTGTTTATTGGACTGGGGTAAAGGCGTATTGGTAGACCCTTGTCCACCTTGCGTTTGGCCACTTTTGTACTTGTGACCTCCACTCGTTTGGTAAGAATATCCCCACCATCTACTCGTGCGCTCTTGAACTCCCTTGCACTTTCCCTTAGATTTTCCTCCTCTATTTGCTCTGTATAGGTCATCAATAGAGAGATATCCATCTCCTTTACTAGCATAGTCATCTTGTACTCTTTGGATACCAAATTGGATACTCCATAGATAAATTTTCTCATATGTGCCCTCAAATTTGCAATGATGAAAAAACATACTTGGAGAGCTTAGTGAACATGAGGGCATACTCCCTTACACTCAAGTGACCTTGTTTAAGGTTGATGAATTCTTGAACTTTGGCCTCCCTTAATTCTATCGGGAAGAACCGATCTAGAAAGACGCACTTGAACTCTTTCCATCCAATTGGACCCACTCCTTGGCCCTTCTCATCCGCCAATTGCTCATACTATATTTTGGCTACACCCTTAAGTTGGTAGACCACCAACTCGACTTTTTCCTATGATGGAACTCTTATAACGGTGACTATTCGGTAGGCCTCATCAATAAACTCAATGGGATCCTCCTTTGTCTTAGAACTATGGATCTATGGAGGGATCATTCTCATAAAGTCTCTAGCACGAGTGGTCGGAGTAGGCACTTAGGGAGGAATGTGATCTCCCTATTAGCTTGATTGGCCAATGCTTGGTGAAAGCAACTCTAAACTCTACATGAGACACCCCATCATCTTGTTAAAGCGGAGGGATTTGTTGCTCGGGAGTGCCTCTTTTTGGTGTGGAGCTCTTCTTGGTAGTATGATCTAGAAATAAGAAAGAGATCATCATTAGTTATAAGAAACCTTAGGTGACTCTAAAAGCATGACATGAATAAGAAAGAAGCTAGGACTTTCCTAAACCATCTTATAGTCTCTCAATCAAGATAGTGGAGCGCTTTAAAACCTTGAATGAGACTCTACCTGATGTGGTATACGTGGACATCCAAGGAACATTTTAAAACCTCGTGCTTTAAATACTAAGTTTGTAATGACCCGACCTAGGGCCTAGTCATCACACGACGAATGAGATACCCGAAGGCACCTCACCCAAGCCATCTTTAATATCTCAAGAATTCGTAGGAATAAAACTTAAAACATTTATGGAAATAAAAGGGGAAAGGATTTATGGGTGACATATGATAATGAAGCAACATTAAAAAATAATACATATATATTATTCGATAAGTATACCAACTAGATCATAGATGCAACTGGTATCAGTGGGTTTCCATTAAATAGAAAAGACTCCATACATAAATAACATAAAATTTAAAAGCCTCGAAAGGCCAACATATACATCATGTCCAAAATACAAAAGCATGAATAAAAATTGGTAGAAACCCAAACTAAGGGCTCACCACAAAAACACTAGTCTTGAACATGTGAAAACTAGCCACAAGTCGGTAGAGGAGCCCCTATCCCTACATGGTTAAATCATGCAGGCAAAATATGTGTTAGTACTTTTGGAATGTACTAAGTATGTTAGATGCAAATGCAAATGCAAACATGAAAATATAATACCATCATTCACAAGTAAAGACTCACATGCTTGGGACAATAAATGGAACTTTAAATATAAACTTAAGCATGCACAAGTAATATCGCTCAATAAGAATGGAAGTCATGCATAAACAAAACACACGTGATAAAGCCATATCATAGAATCATAAACTTGTGGAAATTGATCTTAACTGACATATAAGACCATGTTAGCTACTACATCGTATCCAACATAATTCTCTACGTTTGCACGGGGAGACCACTTGCTGAGTGGAACTCCGTCACTTCACGTACATCATTATATAACATAAATAGCCTATGTGGATCCACTAGCCTAGCCTACACGGGCTCCTATAGTGGCACATAGTTAATGAGATAAAGGGTTTCTACTAAGGTTCCCTTATCGAAACCCACCTCAATGTCACATTTTGTGCTAAGTCACCCCACAGAATCTTTAAAACGTAACATAGTCAATTTAAGACATTTAGAATTATAAGTAGCAATCTTAAGAGTAGCTCGAAACTTAAGGAACCACCAAGTGAGTATTGTCTTTTCATCTTGGGGACCTTCTTAAACATCTTTAGGAAAGTTGTCAACCTTATTATATCTTTGAAAATCATACTTTAAAACCTTTCTTTAATGCCTTATTTTTCATCGTAATTCATGCAAAACTTGAATTTAAACAAGATGGACTAAGCCTTTAAGTTGAAATATTTGTAAATTATGAAATCATGCATAATCATGGAAAATATTCTTATTCAAAACAGGGTAAAACAGTCCACACTTCATTACTTAAACTCAAATCATTGGGTTCATCATCATTAAGTTGAAATCCATGAACACATGAAATAAAACATTATATGATAACATTAGAAGCATGTAGTATCTTAAAATATCATGAAATTATCATTAGCATGCATGGTAACATTGAAAGAACTTAAAGAAAAGGTAAAAAGACATTATGTAGGACTTTGTGGATGAAAGGAGACCCACAAATCAAACTCACATACCTTGGTGAAGCTCAGGAAGAAGGAATTTTCTATTTGTGAAAGAGCCCTTTGAAACCCTAACCTCCTTGGCTTATTTTTCTTCTCTGGGGAGTGTTTCTTTGCCTTAGGAAATTTGAGAATGGGAGAATAAGAGAAAGGATGCGAGTCCTAGGGATTTTCAGACTGATTTAGGCCTAAAAGTCCCCTAAAAACATAGTTTAGATTAGAATTGTCAAAAATGATGAAATTGTCCTTCATTAAAATTGTCGAATCCTATCTATGAGACTCCAATTACGGGTTGTGGTTTGAACCACAAACCATAGTCCTGGTCGTCATGTTCTTCTTTTCTAATCTTCAAAAGCTTTTGGCCAAACCCAAACCATGAAACTCCTTCTTACGGTCCATCCTTCATCTTACAGGTTTTGGTTGGACTCATAGAGTCTTTCCACACTTAGCCAAATTTCCACTTCTTTTGGCCCGTTTCTGCAAAGTCTTTTTATGGGTTGTGGATTGGTCTAGAGACTGTCCTATTAATCATGGTCCTCCTTTTAGAAACTCCAAACTTCCTTTATGTTTTTCACACTCACTTACGACCCTATGTATGAGCCGTCAAATGACCTACAGGCCATCAATGGCTACGTGGGTTATCCGATACTTAGAAACTTTTTCACTTTCTTGAAGTTTATATTCATGAGTCATATCTATGGGTCGTGGTTTGATAGATGAGCCATGGACTCGACTTCGTGAATTGACCCTAGTCAATTTTTAGTCCAACTTTTATGCACTTTCTAGGGTCCCAAACTGTGGGTCGTTACATCCCATGATGGAAACTATCAGGTAGGCCTCATCAATAAAGTCAACAGAATCCTCCTCCATCTTGGAACTGTGGAACTTCGGAGGGCTCATCCTCATAAAATTTCTAACCAACATAGATAGAGTAGGCACTTGGGAAGGAATATCAATCTCCCTATTGGCTTGATTTGCCAATACTTGGGCTAGCATAGTAAATATGACTCTGAACTTTGCATGAAACACTCCGTCATCTTGTTTTAGCAGATGGGCTTCTTGCTCGAGTGTGAACCTTCGATCTCTCCTTGTTGGCATGATATAGAAATAGGAAAGAGATCATCATTAGATATAGGAAAATCTTAGATAACTCTAAAGGTACAACATGGATAAGAAAGAAGGGAAGACTTTCCTAAACCATCTTATAGCCTCTTATTCATGATTATGTCATACTTCACAACCTTGAATGAGACTCTACTCGATGTCATATTCTTGGATATCTGAGGAACATTTTAAAATCTTATGCTCTGATATCAAATTTGTAACGACCTGATCTAGGGCCAAGTCATCACACAGAATGAGACACCTGAAGGTACTTTACCCAAGCATATTAATATCTTAAGCCTTCATAGTTATAAAAACTCATAAATTTATGGAAAAATAAGGGGATAAGGTCTATGGGGAATCATATGACAATTAAGCAAAATGAAAAAATAAAACATATATATTGTCTAAATAGCATATCAACTAGACCACAGATAGATAGAATCGGTATAGATCAATTTCCATCAAATGAAATAGACTTCATACATAAAAACCATAGAATGTAAAAGCCTCAAAAGACCACATATACATCAGTGTCTAAAATACATAGCATAAATTAAAATTAATAGAGATCCAAACTAAGGTCACACCATAAAAAACACTAGTCTTAAACGTAGAAGAATTGGCCACGAGCCAGTAGAAGAGTACTTGTCCCTACATGATTAAATCATGCAGGTAAAATATTCATTAGTACTTTTGGAATGTACTAAGTATGTGAGATGCAAATGCAAACATGAAATTGTAATGCCACCATGCATAAGTAAAGACATACATGCATGGGATGATAAATGTAACTTTAACATGAGCTTAAGCATGCACAAGGAAAATCGTATCAAAATGAGTAAACATCAATGCATAAAAGGAACACATATAATGAAACTATTTCATAGAATCATAAACCTTGTGGTTGTGGACCATAATTGACATATAAGACCATGTGATGTACTACATGGAATCCAGCATAACCCCCTATGTTCGCATGGGGAGACCACTTGCTGGGTGGAACTCCGTCACTTCACATGCATCATAATATATCATAAATGACCTATGTAAATCCAATAACCTAGCGTACAAAGACTCCTATGGTAGCACATAGTTAATGGGGCAAATGGTTGCTTCTAGGGTTCTCTTACCAAACACTACCATGATGTCTCATTTGGTACTAAGTCATCCCATGGAATATTTAAAACATCACTTTTCCAATTTGTGACACTACGAATCATAAGTAGCTATCTTAAGAGTATCTCAAACTTAAGTACCTCCAAGTGAGAATTGTCCTTTCATCTTGGGGACTATCTTAAATATCTTGTAGGGCATCTTGACCATGCTTATAGCTTTGACAAGTAATAACTTGAAAACTTTCATTTTATGCCCTGATCTTTATCATGTATCATGCAAAACTTGACTTAAAACTTAGTGGGCTCATTTATAAGTTAAAATATTCATAAAACATGTGATTTATGAATGATTGATGTTGCCCAAGCTACACCTCCAATTTGAGGACAAGCAGTCGCTGTCAAAATACAGTACCTAACAAAGGTTAGGATCAAATCCCATAGGAATATGATCAGACCTATATCAATTATGGGCAATTAGAACAAATAAATCTACTTATCTACCAAAAAGGGGGAGTTGTAAACTACAAAACTTAAACCAAAACTAGAGAAACCGATCAAGAACAAGTGTTGTTAAATCAATGGAAGAAGTAACTAGGGTATTGTGTTCCCCATGGGTTTGTAACTCAGTATATCTAGATAATCGTAATCTTGTTTAGTGTGTATGATGTAGAATGATAAGTTAAGTTCACCTAACCCTTTGATCTAGGCAAGAGGTAAATTTTACTACGTGATACAATCCATATCTGCAGTGTGACATTACTAACCCTTACCTTTGATTCCAGTATAACAATCCCATGACCAGTTAAGGTTGATTAGATGAGAGGGATCATATCGTTTCCTGTTAACTATCCCATTTTTTCATTAATTACCACCTTGATCCTGTAGATAAGAATTTGGTCAAGTTCTAACATTGGCCACCGTTAAAAGGCATTCATATCAAAGGGCATAATTAATATATACACGTATACTTTCCAAGAATTACGGATTATCCGGATTTTACTTCGTCAGTTCTTCATGGTTCCCATAACCCTAGTTGTGGATTTAGCTATGCCTGATCTTTGTAGATGAAGAAATCTTGTTACAGAATAGTATAATTAAACACTTACAATGATGAATTAAAGAACAAGCAATACAAATCTTCATAAAAAATCACAATATTAAAATCTCAATGTAAAGTCACAAAAGATGAGTTCTCAAATTTCTCTACTCATTCCTAAGTGTTTCTTTTTGCTTCTCTTATGTTACACATGTAAAAAACCTGAACAACCTATTTATAATAAGTAAAATCAAATCCAAAATGAAATAGGAAAATTAGAATTGGCAGGTAAGACGGGCAAGGTTATGGGCCATATAAGGAACCACGGCCTGTACCTAGGCTTCATATACTTCCATGCACAAAATCTGTTGTCAGCCTACGAGACCCTCTTTTGGTTTGTCTTCTGACTTACGACCCATAAGGCGTTTTGTCTGTTAACTCTTCTAAAACTCTTCAAAATCTTGATCCTCTAGGAACGATCTTATCCATGACCCGTAACCAATCTTATGACTCATAAGTGGGCTCGTCCGACAATGCTTTAATATTCAACATGTTTTTTTATCTTCAACCTACAAAACCACATACGGTCCATACAGCATTCTACAACTCATCCGATAACTCGTGGATGTACATATAAAACTTGGCCCTTCACTGGAGCTTACTCACAAAACCAACCTACGGCTCATGGAGTGAACCACGACCCATAAAGTGACTTGTAAATCATAAAAAACTTCAATTCTGCAGCACTTTGCCCAAATCACCCCATTTCCTATAATCTTGTAAAAACAACACAAAAACACATCAAACCTACTAATAACACTTTAAGAACACACAAAATCCTAAAATTTAAGCATCAAAAGTGTTATATTTTGGCAGCACATCAACACCCTTAACTTAAAATTATTGTTTTTCCTCAAGCGCTGGGCTCAATCTACATAAGAAGCATAGCACACACAGACCTCAATCTAATGGCATATATTATCGCAACATTAGTCTTTGATATCCAACAAAACTCATTAGTGCATTTATCAAGAATTTATCAAACAAACTCATGCATATCAGTAAAAAAGTGCAACTACGACAGTCAAGGCAATGCTCAAAATCAATAATCACTGAGATAGTCTAAAATTAACAATGCAATTCAAGTGCCCTTACAAAAAAAAGTCCCATTTTTCACTCAAAGTAGTAAAAGTCGATTCAACACTTAGGACTGTCAAAGACTCTCACACTTGCACAGTTATTTTAACATTGTGCACAATACCATAGGCTTGCCTTTATACTCATGGATATGACCTTTGACTATTTGGACTAGGATCACTCTAGGGTTTTTTTGTCTTGTAACATAGGCTTAAGGAGCTTTAGTATGATGTTTTTGGAACATAGTGACTAATGACCCTCCTTGACACCGCACTATTTCATACTTTTGCCTTATCAACACTGCTATTTTTAACACCATGCTCCTTTTTTCTGATCTCTCATGCTTTTGGGTGCCTTATTCTTATTTTAAGCCCGTTGCCTTGTATTTTTCACAGTCTTTTCCTTGGTAGCTCAAAAATTGGGCATCTATTATTTTTTTCTTTTCACACTCGCTTCATATTTTATCCTTTTTCACTGTACTCCTAAGATTTTTTTCTCATTTGGTGTGATTTCTCTGCAACAACCACCTTCAACTTAGGTTTTTGGCCTAAGTCAAGGTGCACAATATTCAATCTTTGAACAAGGGATAATTTTGGGTAGTCACCCTCAAGTTAGGCGTTTAGCCTGAGTCAAGATACACAATATTCAAGGAAGGGACAAGGCCATTTTTAAGATTTCACAGACAAAAAGATGTGGTTACTCAGGTATTTAAAAAGAAAGGCTACATATAAGGCTCAAATATTAGGAACAAGGGATACACAATGCATTTGGTTGGTCAATTTAGGCTAAGTGGACTAATATGAACAATGGCCTAAGATGTTTTCCTAACCAACTAACCTACAGTCTTAGTCAAAGTAACAGGGCTTCTAGATTGAAGCACAGTATAAGAATGATGCAATGACTATCTCACATACATGACACTAAATACAACGTGAATATAGACTCTTAGGTCATGCATTTTATCATAATTAAGCCTAACCTGTCAGAATAAGCACTATGAAACATTGATTTTCCATGGTTGTCATCAAACTACCTAACAACATATCATAAAAAAAACTGAGGGGGTACCATTTTCACAAAACTAACATATGCCATAAATATCAGTACAATATGCTACTAATACTACTTATACATCCTAAACATGTTGGTTCAACAGAAAATAAATGTCCTTTGGGAAATAACACATACAAGAAAACTCCTTAGACTCAAAAATTAGGATAGTTATAGGTTTTGGCTACTCAGACTTCACCGAGGCCTATAACTACCCACACCCCATTAAAAGAGTTTTGCATTTTCCTCAATGCAACAAAATATATCAAAGTAAAGCATAGGGATCAAAAAGAACATATTTGGGTGCCTAAGCGCCGGTGTGTGTCTATCCATCACCACCTTTAACCTACCGAGTGGTCTCTTGAATCTCTGGAGCTTGTCTAGTGGTTCTAACACCCCTCACTATCTCATACACTCATGCTTGCCTTACTATCTCATCTTCAATTGAAGTTCACATAGAAGTCGCTACTTACTCCCTCTCTACTCTCTCTGTCTCTCACCTCAAAGCATCTAGATCATCATCCTTTAAACAAGGCCTTTTCTCGAGGGCAAGAAGTGGTGGCTCCTCAAAAGAAAACAAATCAACAAATGCCTCAGTTTTAGTATCAGGTATAGGAAGTACGAATGACATTGTTGCTGCAATCATCTTGATACAAAGATATTGGATCTCCATCAAGATTGTTGCCATATCAGGAGTCTGGGTCGAATTGAGGCTATGGTCTACCTACCTCTCAAAAGTATCTATGCAGCCATGAATTGTTGTAAGCCTTTCCTCTAGGATGGTCACAACATGCACCTGTGTGCACTTCTTAGAATTTAAAATGGACTTGAAAATCCAAGGCCTGATCTGCTGTAACAACTGAGTCAATTGGGACTCAGTACAAACTAATCGTTGTGACAAAGTATGGATAGATGTCGCAGACACGTATAGGTATGACCTTTGGTGCAGGAGTAGTACAAGGTAAAGTGGGCCCCATATGTATATCAACCTCTATTTATGGGGGGTCCTCGGTATCTGGAGCAACAATAGTCAAAGATAAAGGAGACTCAATCGGTGGTGCTATGGCGAACATCTCTAGTTAGCGCATTGGTAGATGTGGTGCTCGCCAGAGGTTCACCGAATCCTCATAAGCCTTTATCAGACTGGCATAACGTGTCCTCTAAACCTTGATAAATATGTCCACTTGGTGTAGAATCTCCAGTCCCGCAACTATACATAGTCTATAGATCAGGCACGGAAATGGAATAAAGGTAGACCTCTTCAAGGCCCTCTCATGTATCTCCTCTGCTATCAGGTGGACCCAATCAATATCATACCTAGCAATGATGCTAACAACTAACACTACGTGATTCGGGGTCAAGGTATTATCAACATAGGTCGATTGAATTCTCGTATGATCTACAACCCACCAAAACTTTCTAGTGAAGTTAAGTGATGCCTTTACTATCGTTATTGATGTAGAAATCCAGTCAGGGTCCTGTCCCTACTCAATAATATGGTTGGTGATCCATCTCATCAAAATGGCCTTGCAGGTTGTAACTCTCATCAACCTCGGGTCCCTAGCCTACCCCAACCGGTAGTCATACTCAATTATAGAAATAGGGGCCTGGTATTGGGGACCAAATAGAGACCCACAGATGGCGATCTCAAATATATTAATCGGTACTCCTCTCACCATCGTCTCTGTGATCTGGGGTTGTGTAATGAATCTATTCCCTTTTGGTGTTAACTCCACAATAGTAGCAGCATAGGACGCATAAAACTCATAAACCATCACCGGGGAATACTTCCTTGATGGAGCTGCTAACCACTTTAATTGCTAGCGGGCTATAGTATCTGGGAGTCCAGGGGCACTGTCAATCCCAGTAGTGATCATCTGAGGCTCCTTAAATATAGTGTGAGCTTGTCGACCCCACTCGTCATGCTGGGTATCATCTCTGTATATGTACTACATACCCTGCACACACTATCTACTCGTCAAAGAGTCTGGAGGCGAAGGTAGTGCTAGTGGTTCTAGAGTGGACTCTGCATCCTCGAAACCTGATTCCTTTCTTGAGGTGGAGCCCTATCTCTCACCTGATTTGGACCTGAACCCTTTACCGAAGGAAGTGATATATGTGGAGATGCTCTATCCATCACCTCCCTTGTCAAACTAGGGAGGTTGAGCAAATATGGCTAATTTCTGAGTTGACATTGTCTGTCTAGTTGTCGTTTGAGTTTATCATCGCTCGACGCCCAAATTTGGATGGACGTCAAGATCCTCTACTTATCCACTAGCCTCAAAGTTTGTTTTCTCTTTGTAGAGTCGGGTATGCAGGGCCTCTATCTCATCACGCTTAGGTCTGGGAGCCATATTACCTGAAATCATATATTTATGCAAACCCATAAGTCCAATGAACCTATGAAATAAAAATAAAAAGTTACAGAATTAAGTCACAGAAGCGCCTATGAGGGCTCCCCTACAGGCGGTAGGGTAGACTATGAGCTCTAGAAGGCCTTCGTAGGTAACAGTTCACAGTTTTCAATTACTGGAAGTGCACCTAAAAGACCAGTTATGGCTCGTAGAATAAACTATGGGTCGTAAGTTGAGTCGTGGTATTATTCTAGGATCCCAATAGTATAGGCTTGGAACCTACGAAACCATGTTACGGGTTGTAGTCTAAACTACGATTCATAAATAATTTCATATGATTACATTCTTTAAAACCCCAAGTTGTTGATCTCAACCTACGAGGGGCAACTATGGCTAGTGGACAAATTTACGAGCGGTAAAAAACACTCATGCTATTGAAAAATAGCAAAATGGGTTTTCCAGGGTGACCCAACGATTCCATAAATCAATATCAACCAAGAGATCAACAACAAGGTATATTAAATTAAATAGTATCAAAGCAACTTCATGCACTCAATTTATCCCATAACACATTTTCACCAAGTTACCCAACATTCCACATATAGGAATCCTAATTTACCCTGTCAACCATTAATTCAACATGCACATGATACTTCAACCACCATTGGACAAATTATGTAATATGCTATCATTCAACAAATGCACTCATATGCCAATGATAATAGAATAGTTCCATATAATACCATGACAAGTGATTTCATGATTTCAAACAATGGCATAAACATATTTCATGGAAATTTAAACCAATTTCATCATCCTGACATGTGATTCATATACCATCTTATCAGGTTTATCAATATCCATAATTCAAACTTGACTGACTAGGTAGTTTATGAGTTCATCACAATTCTGACAAGTATATCCATGGTTCAAGAGTAACATTATTAATCAAGAAGTTCCAAACACATAACACACTTCATTCACAAGTAATAGCAATTACAAGGGCACAAATATCAAGGAATTATTCTTGATAGTGTCTGAAGCCATTAATACAAGTTTTCTGACAAGAATAGAATTCAATGAGAGCACTTACCAAAATATTAAGCACAAAAGGTCGAGAAATGTCAAGAAACACTGAGAGAAGAGAACCCTAGGTGTGTCGGTTGTGTCACTATGTGGCCGGAAGTTTGGTCAGAAAAGATGGCAGTCGTTGGATGGTGGTTAGACTTTTGGGGAAGAAGAAAGGCTTAGGGTATATTTGGGGAAATATTGGGAAAGTGGGGGTAATTTTATTTTCCCCCCTTTTTATTTCATGAGTTGTGTCGGGTTTAAATGGGGTTCAATCCCCACAAAATCTTGATTATGGGTCGTAAGATGTTCTGCGGCCCGTATAATTGGGTTTCGTGACTCCAAAAACCATCGCCTTTTGGACTTAGATTTATGGATCCATCCATAGGGCGTATATAGGCATACAACCCGTATGATGGATCATAAATACCCCCTAACACTTGATAAAAATTTAGGGACCTTAACTGGGTCCACAAACCCTATTCACAGACCATAGTTTTATTTACAGGCCGTAAAGTTGGCTCGTGAACCTGAGTACATGAATTTTTACTTATTGGAATTGCTTTATGATTCAGTATACAGGTCATGGTATAGACCATGGCCCATGGAACCAGTCATAGAACTAAATTTTCTGCTCTTTTTGCTCAGGTTTACTGCCTTACCCTGTTCCTGCATATGCTAAATTCAGCAAACCATTACCCTATATTTTCCTAGTCTATGAGTCCAAAGTTTCAACCTAAAACAAGAAAATTAAGTTACCTACAAGTCCAAACAACAAAAATAAAAACAAAAACAAGGGAATTATAACAAATATCTTGGGTTGCCTCCCAAGTAGCGCCTGATTTAGTGTCGCGACACGACTTGGTTACTTAGACTTCACTAGGTGCCCATACTTCCATCTTCAGCTCATCTAGTCTCTTCATCGACTGATAGATATTGAAGACAACTTCTTCGTCATTCAACCTAAACTTGAGTTGACCTGATTCCATATCCACTTGGGCTTGCCTAGTGGATAGGAAGGGTCTTCCAAAGATGATTGGGACGTCAAAGTCAACTTCACAATCTAGGATAACAAACTATATTGGGAATATTAATTTATCCACTTTGACTAGCACGTCATATATTATTCCTATAGGTTTCTTTACCGTTCTGTCAGCCATTAACAATTGCATTATCATTGTAGTAGGGGCTCCCAAGCCTAACTTCTTGAACACTGTAATAGGCATCAAATTGATATTGACACCTAAATCGTATAATGCCTTTGTAAAGTCAACATCTACGATGGTGCAAGGTATGGTAAATGCTCCAGGGTGCTCTTTCTTTTGCACCAAGGGCCTTATTGCAATAGCACTCCAATGCTAAAGATCTTGGGACAATGCTTGGCTCACCATCCTCTTTTTGGTCACAAGGTCCTTCATGAACTTGGCATACTCGGGCATCATCTCGAATGCCTCAATGAGGGAAATATTGATAGTGATCTGCCTCAACATGGAGATAAAATGCTAGAACTTACCATCCTCTTTTTTCTTGAGTCTCTGAGGGAATAGTGGTGGAGTCCTAACTATGGGCTTCAACTTCTTTGGCATTACTACCTCATCGCTTGCCTTATCCTTGGCACTAGCATCCCCGGTCTTCATATGTTTGCTCTATACTATCTCCTCACGAATCTTAGTATCATCATCTAACATTGGTAGGTTTATCATCTACTTGCCACCTCGTATAGTCACTTACATGCACTACCCATCATTCTTTGGATTCTTCACTGTGTTGCTTGACAATGTACCCTTTTGGCGCTGGTTCAACTGTGTAGGCATCTGACCAAATTATTGCTCCAGCTACTTGATAGAGATAGAATGAGACTCGGTCTACTGATTTATTTCTATGATATCAGCTTTCATCACCTTCAAGGTCTCATCCTTGTGTTAGACTTCTTCAACATCTTATCAAATATCTCCTCAATGCACAAACCGCCAGCCCAGAATCACAATTATGTGGTGGCACATAAGGATCATTTATGTAACCATCTATGTGATCCCAATTGTCGTCTCCTTTCTTGGCCCCTATTCCTATCATAGTAGCCTCTTCAGTTATTATCCCTGAAAGCATTGTCCCTGTTAAAGTTCTGATCTTGATTCCCTTGACCTTGGCGCCAATAGTCCTAGTTGGACCCTTGGGAATTTGTCCAGAAACCCCCTATCTAATCAATCACAAAGCATGAATCCTCCTCGTAGTAGGGCTCCTCATACATAGGTGCACGCAGTGTCTGGTGACTCACTGCATTAACTCACTCTTGGGTTTGCTTCATCAGTAAACCCACATTGGTACTGATCCGAGCTAGCTCCTGTATCACATCTTCATTAATCCTAACTTTCTCTGGATTAAGAGTTACTACGAAAGATCTTTTAGTAGTAGATTTGTCTCTTGAGCCCCATACACGACTCTTCGTTACCACCTTCTCCAATCGTTCATCTATAACCAGAAAAGTACAATCCAAAAATGATCCTTGCATGATAGTGTCAGCAACAACTTGGTCATTTCCATCTAAGGCCCGATAGAAGATTTCCATCAAGGCGTCATCAACGATCTTGTGGTCAGGACACTCCTCAAGTATTTTGTAAACCTCTCCCAAGTAGTGTTGATAGAATCACCAGGAAATTTCTCAAAGTTGTTTATCTGATCCTTTAGTTTCAAGTTCTTTGACTTGGGAAAGAATCTCCCCAAGAAGTCCTTCTGGATTTTAGTCCAAGTAGTGCTAGATCCTTGTGAAAGTTCAGATAACCATACCGTCACTTCACCTGTAAGAGATAATGGGAAGACACGAAGCCTAATGATATCCATAGACAAATTTTGATTCTCCGTCATACTCTTGAAGACGAAGACGAAGACAACATTATGTAGATGGTTATATGGATCCTCTAATGGTAAGCCCGTAAACAATCCTCTATTTACAGCGTTTGCAACAACCCACTCGACACCATAAATATAGTATTCTCTGGTAAAAGAGGTAATACAATCACTCCAATGACGTCCATCACTATAAGGTTAAGCCTGTATTAATTCCATTGATGAGTAGTGGCCTATAGATCCTATGGTAGTGGATTCACATCCTCCAGCGATGGTGGTTCATCATTGTTATTCAGATTGCGTACAAGGTTAGCAATGTTATCTGCGTTGTCCTGAGCCATTCTTCAAAGAATTTTCTAGATCTTTGGGTCAAATTGAGTCAAGGGAGTGCCTCGACTACGAGTGTTGGGCATAGACTACACCTGTATGCTGCAAGAAAACAAAAACAAGAAAAATTGTAAATCAAGAAAAATAAGGATTAATTGTCAAATCACCCTAATTAAGCTAATCTAAAGCCATATTCCTCGATAACGGTGCCAAAATTTTGATGTCTCCCAAACTATACCTCCAATTAGAGAATAAATGGTCATTGTCAAAATATAGTACCTAACAAAGGTTAGGGTCGAATCCCACAAGAAATATGGTTAGACCTGGAGAAATTATGGACAATTAGAACAAATTAATCTACTTTTCTCTCAAAAAGGGAGGGTTTTGTAAACTACAAAAATTAAACCTAAACTAGAGCAATCAATCAAGAGCAAGTGTTGTAAAATCAATGGAAGAAGTAACTAGGGTATTGTGTTCCCCATGGGTCTGTAACTCAGTAGATCTAGATAATCATAATCTTGTTTAGTGTATAGTTGGCATAACGGTAAGTTAAGTTCACATAACCCTTTGATCCAGGCGAGAGGTAAACTTCACTACATGATTTGATCCACTCTTTCAGTGTGACATCACTAACCCTTACCTTTCATTCTAGTACAACCATCCTGTGATCAGTTAAGGTTGATTAGACGAGAGGGAACATATCAAATCCTATTAACTACCCCTTTTCCCATTCATTACCACCTTGATCCAGTAGATAATAATTCGGGCAAGTTCTAACATTGGCCACCATTAAAAGACATTCATATCAAAGGGCATAATTAATACATACATGCACACTTTCCAAGAATTATGAATTATCAAAATTTTACTTCGTTAGTTCTTCATGGTTCCCACAATCGTAGTTGTGGATTTAGCTATGCATGATCATTGTAGATGAAGAAAGCATGTTATAGAATAGAATAATTAAACACTTATAATAATGAATTAAAGAACAAGCAATCTGAATCTTCTCAAGAAATCATGATATTAAAATCTCAATGTAAAGTCACAAAAGATGAGTTCTCAAATCTCTCTACTTGTTATTAAGTGTTTATTTTTTATTATCTCTTGTTACACACATAAAAAAAACCTAAAAACCTGTTTATATAAAGTAAAAACCAAATCCAAAACGAAAAGAAAAACTAGAATCGGCAGGTAAAATGGGCAAGGTTATGAGTCGTATGAGAAACCACAACTCGTACCTAGGCTTTATATACTTGCATGCACAAAATTTGTTGTTAGCCTACGAGACCCTCTTATGGGCCATCTTCTGACTTACCTCCCGACAGGGGTTTCATCTGTTAACTCTTTTGAAACTCTTTAAAATCTTGATCCTCCAAGCACAATCTTATCCACGACCCATAACCAATCTTATTACTTGTAACTGGCCTCGTCTAATAACACTTTAACATTCACCATATTTTATGATCTTTATCCTATGAAACCACATACAACCCATGAAGCATTTTGTGGCTCGTCTAATACCTCATGGATGTACATATAAACTTGGCCCTTCACTGGATCTGACTCACAAAACTAACCTACAACTCATGTACTGAACCATAACCCGTAGAGTGACTCATAAATCACCAAGAACTTCAATTTTGCAGTACTTTGCCCAAAATCACCTTGATTCCTGTAATCTTGTAAAAACAACACAAAAACATATCAAACCTACTAACAACACTTTGAGAAAACATAAAATCCTAAGCTTTAAGCATCAAAAGTGTTGTATTTTGGCAGCACATCAATGATCATGGAAAACTATGCTTATTCAAACATGTAAAATAACCCATACTTCATCACTTAAACCCACATAATTGAGATCATAATTAACAACTCAAAATACATGAATATACTTAGTAAAGCATCATATGATATCACTGAAAACATGTAGTGACATAAAACATCATGAAATCATCATTAGCATGCATAGTAATGTGAAGAAACTTAAAACAAAGGTACAAAGACATTATGTAGGGACCCACAAATCAAACTCACATACCTTTGGTGAAGCCTAGGAAGAAGGAACTTGTTGTTAATGGAAGAATCCCCTTGAAACCCTAGCCTCCTTTGCTTGTTCTTCCTTATAGAGAGAATATGTTGCCTTCCCTTGATTCCCAAGCTAAGTCTTCAATAGAGTTTTGAGAGAAGTTCTTAAGAGAGTTTGAATATACTTCTAAGTGTTTGAATGAATTTAGAATAGAATGGAGGTGTATAGGTTACTTCGGATGTTTAGGAGGACTTAGGAAGACTAAAACGACCTTAGAAAATCACCAAAATTACAATTAGACCATTAATAAAATGGATAGAAAAAATTTCTAGCTCATGACCCACCACACGGACCGTGTGATGGCACATGGTTCGTGTACCCGTCCATGGAGAATCACTTGGAAAAAGAATTCCTGATGATGGTCCGAGATGGTAATTCGATACTTAGAAATATTTCACTTCCAAGACCATACAGAAGGCCACACGGGTCGTGAGGCCTCACACAGACCGTGAACTGGTCCATGGAACCTCACTTGGCTAAAAACCTTTGTTGGCTTCTCTCCCACGGAAATCTATAGGGACCATCAAGCGTCATATAGTCCGAGAAGCTCCTATTTTTCACGACGTGGATTTCAGAATACTAACCTTATACATAGAACCAATCCTTAAGTCAAGGTCATCACGAAAATCCTTAACACGCCTCGTGAGAGGCCATACGGGCCTCTTCATGGACCATCTAATGGTACAAGGCCCGTAAGGGGCCCCGTGGTGCCAAGCCTTAGCCAAAATTTCCAGAAAATCTCTGCACAGGCAGTCCCACTAAAAAGGTCATAACTTCTTCATACAAACTCCAAATCAAGTGAAACCAAGTGTGTTGGTAAGTTAACTCATAGGGCTTCAATTTGATAAGTCACGGTTTATCCAGTTTATCCCTTACCAAGAGATATGACTATATGAAGTCAGTGCTTTCACAAATTTTTATGCAAAACTTAACCAAACGAGTTCCTTTGATCAAGAGACAAGTGACGCCCCAAACATGCATAAACCACTTCAAACGAGTTAGAAACTAGTGAGTTAAGCATAGATAAGTTCCTTAAAAGTTTGGGTCGTTACAAAGATATTTGCTTGTGTGGAGGCTAGATCTTCTTTTTTAGAAAAGATTTGGACACAATAATCCGATGACCCATGGTTGAGGACGATTCACAATAGATGCTTAGTGGGGAGGCTAGGAAGGTGACTTTACCTTTTGAGGCCATTTTGAGGATTGAGGGTCATATTTGTGTTCCTAGAGGTCAAGATTTGGTTAGGTTGATTCTTGAGGAGGCTTACTATTTTAGATACTTCAATAATCCTAGGCAACTAAGATGTATTGTGACCTATGATAGCATTACTGATGGTGTGGGATAAAGAGAGATATTTTGTTCTTTGTAGCTAAGTTCTTGGACTATTGGTAGGTAAAGTTCGAGAACTAAAGGCTAGGTGGTTTGACTCTACAGCTATCCATTTTAAAGTAGAAATGGGAGCATATAGCTATGGACTTTATATTAGGTCTAATGCATACCTTATGGGGGTTTATTCTATTTAGGTCATCATGTATCGATTGACCAAGTCTGCTCACTTTTGGCTAGTTCAAACTGCCTACAGTTCAGAGAGGTTGGATCAAATATACATTTGGGAGATAGTTTGATTACATAGAGGCCGATATCTATCATTTTAGGTTGTGGTACTTAGTTCACATTGCATTTTTAGAGGTCTATGCAAAGAGAGCTAGTCACCCAAGTTGATCTCAGCACAACTTTCCACCCCCAAACTTATGGAGTTGGAGAGGACTATTCAGGTCTTGGAGGATATGCTTTAGACCCATGTCGTTAATTTTGGGGGTCAGTAGGATTATATTTTACTTTTGCAGAGTTTGCATACAATAATAGTATTGCTACCAAAGCACAAGCAAGTATACATGGTCAAACCAAGTAATATATTGACTCTATTTAGAGCAGGAATGTCAAACCTTAAGGACTGTAATGAGACATTTAGTACATTTTCAATGCACCAGAGTTAATTGTGTGTGTTACAAAAAAAGTGAATTGTGATTACTACTAAACTATGACTACGAAAAATTAATCTAAAAAAGGTTCAACTCTTTAATGGGAAATTTGATCAATGACGGAAGGTTGATAGTACTATAGCTTTTATGGACATATGTTATAATCATCCTCACTTTGGATTCTAGTGGGTTATGTAATTACTGGTTTACAGGGTTGATTTTACAATCATGGTCTTCCGACCTCTAATTGTCTACTCTCGTTAACAGCTTAACTACATTATTGAGTGGGAATAGGCATGGACTAACAAAAATACACTAAGGTTATCTTCCTGTTTTATAACCAATTTGGGTATATAGATAGGTGTCACTAATCTCCTACATACGAATTATTCTAGCAACCCTAGAATAAACAAGCTTCATGTACTCTATGTTCTATTTCCTATTCATCTTCCGAATTCAAGGTAGACAACATATATATTCTAATGTTGGTCAAACATTAAAATAGTAATGCAAAAAATACAAAGGTAATTATATTAAACAACCCATCATCAACCAAAGAAAAGACAATCTATAACATAGTCTTATGGCTACAATCCTAAAATATAGGAATTTAGCCATTCATGGTTTAAATCACAAAGGTAAATTATTTAATGAATGTTCAATAAGTGAAATTAAAGGAAGAAAGGAAGAAAATTTAACTCTAAGATAATGTTCTTTGCAATTCTCCTTTGTCCAGCTAAAGAATCGATAATAAGAAATAAAAATTACAAGTCTAGCCTTTTAAAACACCATTTTTCCAATTTTGTTTCAAAACTTGAAGTCAAAGTCCGCAATATGGACTTATTTGATTCCAATGCATTTTCCTTCTTCGTAGAATTGGACGTTTTTAAATCAAAATTATCTCTGTCTGCACCACAAATTGAGTCCTTATCAGTGTATTGGTGCACTTTTTTAGTTTGGTAATTTTTAACCTATTTTTAGCACCTCCGCGATGTAGAGGTGTTCCATTTCAATGTATCTTCGCTACTTCTTGCTCTCTTACTCTGGTTGTATTTACTCTTTTTTGATAGTACTAGATTTTTGGCCTCCATCTTTTGCTTTAAGTCAAGAAAATACAACAAAAAGTGTTTCTTTGCCATGATTAACTGGAGATCATTAAAACAACAATAAAATAACATAGACTCTATGCTTTTATCCTTAAACTAAGTCATAAATATGGGTAAATTTGGTTATTAGGTACATAAATTCACCTAAGATCAAATAGCTATCATTCTAATATTTAGATAGAACCTTTTGAGGCGTTGCATGGTAGAAGGTGTCAATCTCCAGTGGGTTGGTTTGTTGCTTTGGAGGTTAGACCATAGGGTATTAATTTACTTTGTGACTCGATGAATAGGGTTCATGAGATTCAAGAGAAACTTTATACTACCTAGAGTCAGCAAAAAAGTTATGCAAATTCGAGGGTCCAGCCCTTGGAATTTATGATTGATGACCAAGTATTTTTGCAGTTGATTTCACTCAAGTCATACCTCCTTTTTTAGGTAAAGCAGTCGTCGTCAAGTAAATAACATAACCGATGTTAGGGTCAATCCCTTAGGGAATATGGTAGACTCAAGAATTGATTCAATGTACGTGGGGATGATTAACTTATCGTCCAAGAAAAATGGGAGTTTTTGTAAAGTAAAATTAACTAAACTAAACTGATGCAGATGATAAGAGATTAGTAGAGAAGCTAACTAGGGTAATGTGTTCTCCATGAATCCCTAGCTTGGTATTATCGGATAAATACAACCTTTTTCCAGAATGTAGGTGTAGGACATTAAGCTAAGTTTACCTAAACCTTTGATCTAGTGAATAGGTAAATTTCATCAAAAAACTTGATCCGTATCCATGATGTGACATTACTAACCCTTACTTTTTATCCCAGTAAAACCTTCCCTTGGTCCAGTTCGGTTGATTAGACGAGAACTTCTCAATTGAATTCTGTTAATTACCTCTTTTCCTATTCAATACTTTCTTGATCCGACAAGTAACACTAGGCGAGTTCTCACATAGGCCTCCATTAAAAAATAGTTAAAGTGAAGAGGATTAATTAATACAACCTAACACACCTTCCAAGAATTACA
>JBCEWC010003372.1:0-30544 GCA_038996855.1 Solanum aculeatissimum
ATAACTTAATTGAAAGCTTAAATCAAATTTAAAAGAGTTAGGGTTCATAGGGTCTTCAAGGATGAAAAAGGATCCTTGAATCAAGTCTCACATACCTTAATTACACCAAAGAATTACAAGGTCAAACTTGGTCAGGGTTGTCTTCCCCAAATTCTTCAACCTTTATTCAATGGAGGCCAAGAGGATTTTAGAATTTCCAAAGTGAGTGTAGGAGAGTTTTAATGGATGAATGAGGGTTTGGGGAATGATTTAGCGGCTTAGGAGACCTTAGGATACCAAAAAAGGGCTTAAGAAAATGTTAAATCATGAAATTATCATTAATAAAATGGCACTTTTAACTGGACACAGTGTCACACTGCTGATACAGTGTCGTGTAAGTGTCACACTGTCAGTCCCATTGCACCATCAAACCATACTTAGTCAATTTTTCAACGCGAACTCTCGATAGACTTTCTGGAACACTTGACAGGCCGTTTGGGGGTGCATAGACCGTCACCCCATCCCGTGATCCCTGCCTTAGCCATCTAGGCTAACCACAGCCTGGCCAAGCCACTATCCCACTTGACGGGACAGTCCACGGACCGTCAAAGTGCACACGGACCATTTAGTGGTCCGTGGCCTATGACTTGTCTCATGGGGTGGTTCCTGGCCACCCCTAGATCATTGTACCACCTCACGACACCCCACACGAACTGTGACAAGTTTCACGAACCGTGTCCCTGTCCTTCGCTACTTTTCAGAGCCTATCTCCAATGTCTTCCTAATTTCAGGCAGTCCCACTGTTTGGGCCATATCTTCCTCATCCGAACTCCGAATTGAGTGAAACCAGTTGCCTTTTGAAGATAACTCAAAGCGCTTCAATTTTATATATAGTAACCCACACGGTTCAACCTTCATACAAAGTTATGTCCTTTCAAAGCCAACTATCCAAACGGCTCCTCTAGGCCACCGACTGACCCGTTTTGCGTTCGGCCACTTAAACTCAACCATGACCAGTACAACATCATATAAGACCAACCATAAGGAGTTTTCCAAAAATTTTGGGTTGTTACATATGTAGATTCTGGATAGTAAGTTAAGTTCTCGTAAATCCTTGATCAGGCATCTAGGTGAATTTCATCACATTACTAAATTGGTATTTGTGATGTGGAATTACTAACCCTTACTTTTTAACCCAGACCAAAACTACTACCCCTAGTAGCCTGATTAGGTGAGAAAAGGTCAATCAACCTCTATTAATTACTTTTTTCCTATTCGTCACCTCCTGGATCGGGCAAGTGATACTAGGTGAGTTCTAACGTAGGCCTTTTATTTAAAATTAGTTAAATTGAATAAGCTAATTAATACATCCTAAACTCCATCCAAGAAATTGCCAATAATCTAATTTTATCTTAGTTAGTTCATCATGGTTTCCACAACCCTAGTTGTGGATTTAGCCACGCATACTTGAGGTTTGATCAGAAATCATGCAAGAAGAATACATAATTTAATAACTTACGCAACAAGAATTGATGAACGAAATCTGGAATCTCTATGAAATTGCAAACTTTGATTAATTGAATCACAAAATATTGTCGACAAGGATATATGGTATGTTCTAAGACGTTCTCTGTTCAACTCTATTTGATAAAAACCTAAAAAAACCTATTTATAGTACTTAAAATACAAAGCTGAAACAAAATTGGAAAATTGTGTCAGCATTGGTCACGAGCACCCTTTACAGCTCATAGGACAGTTCACGGCTCATGAGTCGGGGACTCGTGGAATGTGGTTTAAGCTACTAGAACTCTGCACGAAACCTTCTTCACGAGTTGTGAAGTATTCCATGACCCCGTGAAGGATTTCATCTGAGCCACTTTCAGCAACTCTTTACTTTCTACTTTTTTAGTTCATGACTCCACTCTACAACTCGTATGTTGGTCTACCACTCGTGTTAGGATATCGTAGAGTGGGACTACCTTCTCGACTCCTCACTGGAATAATAAACGAAACCTCCTCTATGACTCATGGAATGACCCACGACCCGTAGAGGGTCTCATAAACAGCCAATTCTCTGCAAAAATTGTACTTCAAGCTCAGAACCATGCCAACACTGAAATCCTGCAAAAACAAACAAAACAAACATCAAATCTACTAACATCGCTTTGAGAACGCACAAAATTCCAAGTTTTAAGCATTAAAAGTGTTGTATTTTGGTAGCACGTCAACATCCTCAACTTAAAATTATTGCTTGTCCTCAAGCAACGGACTCAATCTACTTAAGTAGCACAAAGACAAAGAAATCAACCCAATGGCACAGAATATATCAAAATTTTAATAGATACCCAAATTTCTTCAAAACATAAATTAGTTAGTTATCCAGTAAACCAATGCAAACTATAAATTTCCATTAGTACAACTATGACAAGCCATGCAACCACTAATAAGCAATATATCATTGAATTAGTCAAGTATCACGATACAAATACAAGTTCCCTCACAGAAAGATTTTCCATCAACACTCTAGGTGATATTTTCAGTTTAAGTTCATTGGGACTATATCAAAACACTCGCTCTCACAAAAGATATTGAACTACTGTACTTAATACTATATGTTTGCCCTTATATTCTAGACTTATCACCTGTTGACTAGCAGGACTAGGATCATATTAGGATATTTTCAGCTTGAAATGTAGGCTTAGCGGGCTTTGGAATGATTATATGGATGCATAGTGACTACAGCCCTCCTTGATACTGTATTATTTATCACTTTCGCCCTACCAACCTATCACTTTTCTTCTCCCCTTCTCCCATTTTTCAATTGTTTAAGGATGTATTTTTCTTCTTTTTAGCACTTTGCCCTTATTCATGAACACTATTTTGAACTTTGGCAAACAAATCATTTTTTTATTGCACCCTTTTTCATTCCTTTTCTTCCCTTCTCTGTATCATTAAGTATTTTCCCATCTTTTATGACTTGTCCTTACACCAGCCACCCTCAACTTAGGCTTTTGGCCTAAGTTGAGATGCATAATATCTAACGTTCGAACCAGGGCCACTTGTTGGGTAGCCACCCTCAACTTAGGCTTTTAGCCTGAATTGAGGTTCATAATGTTCAAGGAAAGACCAGGGCCGAATTTAGGATTTATCATTTATTAAGGTCCAGAATATTATGTGTTTACAAAGAATTGGGTTAATATTTCAAAATAGGGAACAAGGGATAATTAACTTCTTTGGTTGGTTGTATTTAAGCTAAGTGGGTTAAATTAGAACAATGGCCTACGATCCTTTCCTAACCAACTAACTTAAAGTCTAAATCTTGAGTAATAGGGCAAGTTTTGAATTACAACATAGTAAAGAATCATACAATTATGCTCACTCACTCATGGCACTACATTACATGTTTACACTACTTATTAGATCATGTTTTTTATCACAATCACACACTTTTCTGAACAAACACTATCAGGATAGCCTAATCATCCATGGTCATTATCAAACTAACGAAACAAAAATTTGCTGGGTATCATTTTTGCAAAACATTTTACTATGTCATGGATATCAATACTATGTACTACATATGCTACCTAAAATATCCTAAACATGCCTGTTCAACATAAAATAAAATTCGCAAGGAAAGAACACAGGCAAGAAAACCCTTTGAAATCAAAAATTAGGGTAGTTATAGGCTAGAGTTACTCAGACTTCACTAAGGTCGTATAACCACCCACACCCCCATCAAACAGAATGTGCATTGTCCTCAATACACGAGAATAAAATATAAGGAACTGGGTCAAAAGAAACGCACCTGGGTGTCTAAGTGCCTCTCTCTGTCTCGCTCTGACCACTTTCCATAGACATGGTGGACTCCTCAACAGTAGGAGCAACTTTAAAGGAACTCATGCCTCTAAGCAGCTGGCATGTACGCTCTTGTCTAGCCTCCTCCTCTTCAGATCTGGATAGGGCGATCCTCAGCTTCACCTCCTTTGTCGCTCACCACGAAATTTCTCCGCATCTACATTATCTATGCAGGGAACTTCCTGAGGGAAGTTTGTATGGGCTCCTTTGGAGTGAACAGATCAACAATAGGTGTTACAGTTGGCATGGTAAACGTCAAGCCTAATGGAGTAACCAATGTTCCAGTAATGTCAGCCCAAAGCTATTGAACCTCCATCTGCATGGCCAATAAATCAATAGGAGTCATTGTGTGAAAGCTCATTTGGATACGCTTCTCAAAAGCATCGATGCAGGTGTCCACCGGTGCAAGTCCCTCTTTGATGGCGGTAGTGGTGAACACCTACATGCAACTCTCCACCTCTGAAATAACCTAGCAGACCCATGTCCTCAACTACTGTAGTAGCTGAGCCAACTGTGACTCAGCATGTGTCAGTCGTTGTGCCAGTGTGTGAAATGATATTGCGACACAAATATGATTTCGGCATGTGCTAACATAGCGAATACAGACTCTGGGACAGCAGTAGTAGAATGGGCCCCTTCCCTTCAGTAGTCTTTGTTTGTGGGGGGGCCTCTATGGTATGTGCAGTGGCCGAACTGGGGGGCTCAGTCACAGGCACGGAGCCATGCAAATATTGAAGCACGATCTGTGGCCTCGGTATCCTACGCTGCATGACTAGGTTCGCTTCATCCTTGATCAGTCTAGCATCTAGTATGCATTGCACCTCCAGTAATACGTCCACATGGAGTAGGATACGAACCCCCACCGTCAGACATAGATGATGTATCAAGCATGGGAAAGGGATCGTCGTGGACCTCCTCAGGGCCACCTCATGTATCTGCTCAATGATCAATGTGGCCCAGTTGATAGCATAGCCAGCCAAGATGTTGGCCACCAAAATAGCTTTCTCCAGTGTCAAAGTATTATCTGCAAGTATAGGCCGGATCCTCGAGTGCACCACCGCCCACTAAAATTTGGCAAGAACACTATGTGAAGCCTTGACGATAGGCTCCAAATATATGGCTACCTAAATAGGATCAGGTCCTGCAGCAGCAATGTGGGTAGCCACCCACCTCATCAAATGGGCCCGATGCTATGGGTCCCTCATGACTCTCAAGTCATGTGCCTGCCCTACTCTATGGTTGAACACAACTTTAGAACTGGAGGTCGCAAACTTGGGTCCAAATAACATACGTTGGATGGTTTTCTTTTGATATGTCAACCACCTGGCCCCGCACTCTGACCTCCTCAAGACTGGGTTGGCTGAGGGGCTTCTTCCCCTTAGGAAGAGTGCTATTTATCGTGGTGGCATAAGAGGCGTAGAACACCCTCACCAATACTGGTGAGTACCTTCTAGCCGGTTGTGCCAACCACTGGAGTATGTGTCATATGATCGTGTCCTCTATCCCTGGAACACTATTGAGTCCTTTGATGATAACTCGGGACTCCTCCAATATAGAATGAGTGGAACGACCATGCTTATTTCTCTGCATATCCTCCATGAAGATGGTCTTCATGCCCTTGACGCACCACCTGTTGTCTGTTGCATCTGGTGATGACTTAGATGCGCGAGGGCTGAAGGAAGGTGAGGAGTCTGAACCCTCTTAGAACTAGATCCGGACCCCTCTCAGAGGAGGTCATCTGAATGCTACTTCTAGCCCGGCCACCTCCCTTATCAGACTGAGGAGGGAAGACCATAATAGCCTATGATGTAGCATGCCTAGAAGACGTTTGAGTTTGTCGTGGCTCTATATCAGAGTCTGGCTGGATGCCAAGCTCCTCTACAAAGCCACTGGCCTTGGGGCCATGCTCCGAATCTGTAGCCTCATATTGCAGGCGGGCCTTCATAGTTCGAATCTCATATTTATTAGATTTAGGGGTCATGGTACCTGCAAGGCACACAATCACTAAATGGGTTAGTTCCATGAATTGCAATCCAAAACACAAGAAAAATTTTAGAACTGAACTGGGAAGAGTTGGGCTTATGAAACCCTCTTTATGGGTCGTAGACTCCTCTACGGCTCATAAAGGGTTTCGTGAGATAGTGCATGGTTACTGTTTGACTCACTGGACTTGCGGCCATGAGACCTAGCCACGACTCGTAGAATGCTTTATGAGTCGTAGATGTAAGTCCTGACTCAGGTTTGACACTAGCAACACATATGTAACCCATCTACGACTTATGGATCAGTCCACGAGTGATGAAAGGTCTCATATGATAAGTCCTGAAGAACAATTAACACTGAAGCCTTCCACGAGGGGAAACCATGACTTTTGGACTAATCCACGAGTCATAGAAGACCCTCGTAGACATGGCCAATGTTAAAATTTCTTTTGAAACCTCGTTTATGAGTTGCCCCAACCAATTTTATCAGTTCAACAACATGTATACACAAGGATTTATGCACCAACATATAAATTTAGACTAAGTCACCCTAATCATGCCTTACCCCATTAAAAATAATTCATGATGCATTTTAATTATTTTAACCACTTGCCATCATGTGTGCTACTATTTGTCCATGTGAATGAATTTTTAATTTAGATAAACATGACTGAGTAGTTGCACCATTGCATAATTCAACATACCCACCCTTTTTGGCATATAAAGTTACCTTAATCTAACATTCATAATTTATGACTAAAATTTTAAGGCAAAATAATAGATTCTGACTTCGATAACCCAACCCCAACCCAAGTCAAAACTCGCTACAAGATCACAATTCAATAGGGTAAGTTTTAGACATCATAGACTTACCAATTCAAACAGTGATTGAGAGGAGAGTGACGGGGAAGAAATTTAGGGTTTGAAACCCTAGAGGGAGTGGGTCACCGGAGTTTGGCTAGAAAAGTGATATACAAGGTCGGGTCATGCTATAGGGGTGTTGGCTTTATGAAATCCTGATATGGGTCGTAGAATGCTCTACGGCCCGTGAATTGAGGTTTTGTGGAAGCCTGAAACCCCTACATCCCCATCTTCTATCTATGAGTCGTATCTTGCAATATAACTAGTGATGCATCTCGTAAATGACCTTGACACTTAGGCAAATTTTAGGGACTTACCTGGGGTCCACGACCCATAGTTCTACTTATGAATCATGGACTTGGTTCATGAGCTAGAGTGCAGCTTATCCTTGCTCACTGGAGATCTTCACGAGATGGTCCATGGGTTGTGAAATGCAGCATGGTTCGTAGAGCATGTTGTGAACTCCAATTTCTATTTCTTTTCAGCCAAAATTGGTCGACTTGGTCTGGTACCTGCAAATCCTGAGCAAAATACATTGTTACCCTATACAATTCCAGTCTATTGTCTAAAATTTATAGTCTAAAAATATAAAAAGCTAGCCTAAACTAAAGTCTAATGCTAAGAACTAAAACTAAACTACAATTATTACAAAATATCTTGGGTTACCTCCTAAGCAGTGCCTGATTTAATATCGCTGGCACGACGTGGGCTATCTGATTACTCAGACTTCATCAATAGACCAGACCTCCATCTTAAGCTCGTCGGGCCTCTTCATTGATCTGCAGACGTTGAAGGTGACTTCTTCATCATTCAATCTAAACTTGAGGAGGCCAGATTCCACGTCTACCAGGGCTCACCCATTGACCAAGAAGGGCCTTCCCAAGATGATTGGGACGTCAAAGTCGACTTTGCAGTCCAAGATCATGAATTCTACGGGAAATATGAACTTGTCCCCCTTAACGAAGACATCATGAAGGATCCCCACCGGTTTCTTCATGGTGCGGTCAGACATCAAAAGTTATATTTTAGTAGGCTTAGGGGTTGTCAGGCTGAGCTTCTTGAAAATTACAAGGGGCATTAAGTTAATGCTTGTACCAAGATCACATAATGCCCTTGAAAATTCTATATCCCCTATAGTGCAGGGAAAGGTGAATGCTCCAGGGTCCTCTCTCTTCTTTACCAAGGACCGAGTAGAGATATCACTGCAGTGTTGAAGCTCTTGTGAGAGCTCCTTACTCACAGTGCACTTCTTCGTCACTAGATCCTTCATGAACTTTACGTACGCAAGCATCTTCTCCAATGCCTCAATTAGTGGGATATTGATAGACAGCTGCTTCAACGTGGAAAGAAAGTGCTTGAACTTACCTTCCTCCTCTTTTTTCTTTAATCTTTGTGGGAAGGGAGGAGGAGGGCGAGGAATAGGTTTTGACTGTGATGGCAATGCATTGCTTTCGTCACTTCGAACACTGATATTTACAATTTCTACTTACTCATCAACAACACCCTCATCACGAACTTCATCATCATTTGCAGGCATAAGAGGGCCAGTGGTCTGCTTCCGATTGCGAGTTGTGATAGCCATATACTACCCTTCATTCTTTGGATTTTGGACAGTATTGCTGGGCAAAGTACCCTTCTGGCGCTGGTTGAGTTGGGTCGAGATCTGGCCAAACTGTTGCTCGAGCTGCTTAATTGCGACTAAGTGAGACTTAATTGTTTGGTTAATATTAGAGATGTCAGATTTCATCCCCCTCAGTGTCTCATCCTATGCATCAGCCTTCTTCATCAACCTATCGAACATCTCCTCAACCCTAGATGAACCTGCACCAGTATCACAATTATGGGGTGGGACATAAGTGTCGCTTCTATAACTATCTCTGCGACCCCACTCAGTATCTCTATCTTGACCTCTATTTCGATCATAGAAGCCACTCCTGTTATTATCATAGGCAGTCTCACGTCCAAAGTTTTGACCCTGGTTTCCTTGCCCTTGGCGCCAATAGTCCTGATTAAACCCCTGGGCGTTGGGATGGAAACCCCCCATTTTCTCATCTATGAAACAAGCTTCATCTTCAAAATAGGGTTCCTCATATATGGGTGCCCGGACAGGCTGATGAGCCACTGCATTCACCATCTCAGCATTCGTCTTCATCAGTAACTCCACATTAGTACTAATTCGTGCAAGTTCCTGCATCACTTCTTTACTAACCTATGCTTGCACCGGACTAGTAGTAACAGTAAATGAGCTTCGTGTTGTGGCCTTGTACCTTATGCCCGATGCACGATTTGTTTTGACCACCCTCTTTAGCCTCTCTGTAATCTCTTAAATGGTATGATCTATGAACAATTTGCCCATGATGGTGTTAGTGAGTGATTGACCATTCTCATCAAGGGCTCTGTAGAAGATTTCCACCCGACTCATCCATAATCTTGTGGTTTGGAAGCCTTCTCAAGCACTTTTAAAACTACTCCCATGTAGTACTGATCGAATCACCAGGTAACTGCTCGAAGTTATTGATCTCTTGTTTCAGCTTGAGCTTTTTGGAGATGGGGAAATATCTTTCCAGAAAGGTTGTCCACAACTCAACCCAGTTGGTGATCGAACTCTGTGGGAGCTTAGCCAACCAAGACATTGCATTGCCAGTAAGCGATAATGGGAATACACAGAGCCTGATGGCATCCATAGATAGATTTTGGTTTCCCATTACACTCTTACAAACAAAAACAACATTGTGCAGGTGATTGATCCTCTGATGGTAGCCCTGCGAACAACCCACGATTCTAAAGCATCTGCAACAACCTACTCGATACAACGAACTTAGTGTCATTTGAAAGTGAAGGTAACACTATTATTCCAGTGATAACCATAGCCATTGGGTTCAGCCAATATTGATTCCAATCATTTGTTGCGGCTCGAAGTCTCTCAAGCTGTGGAGTGACTATGGGTGGGTTGTCCTCATTAGGATTCGCCACATCCTCAACATCATTATTGGGTTGTCGGGACATTCATCTTCTAGTTTGCTCAATCTCAAGATCAAAAGGAATACCTTGACTTCTAGTTGTTACAATGCACCATTGACATGAACCCTATATCATAACAAAAACAACAAAAAATGTAAAATTAGGGAAATATAAAGCAATCTATCAAATTACAATGTGCTAATCAAGTCTAGTTGTATTCCCTGGTAATGACGGCATAAAATGTTGTATCGCACTCTGCACTTACGCTTAGCACACACCCCTACTAGGAGGTTTTAAAGCAGTCGTACTCAAGTATTTAACCTAATATGGGTTAGGATCGTTCCCACGAGGAATATGGTAGACCCCAGATTAGCACACTTCTGTAAATTGACTTGATGTACTCTAATATATCCCAAAAGTAGAAAAATAAAAATGAATAAAACAAAGGGGGAGATTTGCGATAGAAATTAATTCTAAACTATAACTATAACAGCAAATTGTTTGTAATCAATAGAGAAACAAACTAGGGTGACATGTTCCCCATGACTCCCTAACTAAGTATTCTCAGATACTCGCGACTCTTTTCTGGTATGTAGATTCAGGACAGTAAGTTAAGTTCTCCTAAATCCTTGATCGGTCATGTAGGTGAATTTTATAACATTACTGGATCGATCTCTGTGATGTGATATTACTAGCCCTTACTTTTAATCCCAGACTAAAATGACTACCCCTAGTAGCCTGATTAGTTTAGAAAAAGTCAATCAACCTCTATTAATTACTTTTTTTCCTATTCGTCACCTCCTGGATCGGGCAGGTGATACTAGGCGAGTTCTAACGTAGGCCTTTTGTTAAAAATCAGTTAAATTAAAGAAGCTAATTAATACATCCTAAACACCATCTAAGAAATTGCTAGTAATCCAATTTTATCTTAGTTAGTTCGTCATGGTTCTCACAACCCTAGTTGTGCATTTAGCCACGCATACTTGAGGTTTGATCAGACATCATGTAATAAGAATACATAATTTAATAACTTATGCAATAAGAATTGATGAACGAAATCCAGAATCTCAATGAAATTGCAAACTTTGATTAATTGAATCACAAAATATTGTTCACAAGGATATATGTTATGTTCTAAGATTTTCTTTGTTCAACCCTGTCTAATAAAAACCTATTTATAGTATTTAAAATACAAGGCTGAAATTAATTAGGAAAATTGTGTCAGCACTGGTCACGAGTACCTTTTACGGCTTGTAGGACAGTTCACAGCTCGTGAGTTGGGGTCTCGTGAAATGTGGTTAAAGCTATTGGAACTCTGCACGAAACCTCCTTCATGAGTCGTGAAGTATTCCATGACCCCTGAAGGGTTTTGTCTGAGTCATTTTTAGCGACTCTTTACTTTATGTTTTTTCAGTTCACGACCTCACTCTACGATTCGTATGTTGGTATACACCTCATGCTAAGATCTCGTACAGTGGGACTGCCTTCTCGACCCCTCACTGGAATAACAAATAAAACCCCTTCTACAACTCGCGAAATGATAAACGACCCATAGAGGGTCTCGTAAATTTCCAATTCTCTATAGAAACTGTACTTCAAGCTCAGAACCATGCTAACACTAATATCCTACAAAAACAAACAAAACAAATATCAAATCTACTAACATCGCTTTGAGAACGCACAAAATCCCTAGTTTTAAGCATTAAAAGTCTTGTACTTTGGCATCACATCACCAAAGGCCCTCCAATTCTCTAAAATAAAGATCTGCTAATGATAGGGTGTCTAATCCTAAGACTCAAGCTGGAAATGGTTGAATAACACTTCCAAGGTGCCATAAATGTTGAGAAAATCATGATGGTAAATGCTTGAGGGATTCAAATTCTTGCTATGGGTATGGCAAAGTAGGCTACAAGGTTGTCGATTCTCCCTATGTTCAAAACAAGGATAGAGATGGTCATCCTCAAGGGCAAGTTGCTCATGTTGATCAAAGGGCATAAGGGGGACAACAAGGGGGAGCTCCATGTCATAATCAGTTTTATGCTCTTCAAGGGAAGCAAGGAGTGGATGAGGTTCCCGATGTTATTACCGATATGTTAAAGGCTTTTGATTATGATGTGTATGCTTTATTGGATCTGGGTACCACTCTTTATTTCATTACTCCCTTTGTTGCTAATAAGCTACATGTGTGTCCTGAATTATTGTGGGAACCCTTTGAGGTGTCTACCCCCATTGGTGAGTCCATTATTGCTAGAAGATTCTACAAGGATTATCCTGTGTCCATATTGCATTGAGTCTTGCCTTGTGATTTGTTTGAACTTTGCATGATTGATTTTGATGTCATTCTTGGGATGGATTGTTACATGCATACCATGCTTTCATTAATTGTAGAACCCCCAAAGTTAAGTTCCAATTCCTTAATGAAACCGTTCTTGAGTAGGAAGGTCATAATTTGATGGTTAAGGGTGGGTTAATTTCTTGTCTTAAGGCCCAAAGATTAATCTCTAAGGGTCTCATTTACCATCTTATAAGGGTTAGGGATGTTGAGTCTAAAATCCCTCCTACTGAGTCAGTTCTAGTGGTCAATGAGTTTCTTTATGTCTTTCTCAATGAGCTTCTTGATGTTCCTCCCAAAATAAAAATAGATTTTGGTATAGACCTCCTCCCTGATACAAAACTCATTTCCATTCCCCCTTATCGTAGGCCCCAGCGGAATTAAAAGAATTGAAGGACCAATTGAAGGATTTATTGGAGAAGTATTGTATAAGGCTTAGTAAGTCACCTTGGGATGCACCGGTGTTTTTTGTAGGAATAAGGATGGCTCTCTTAGAATGTACATCAACTACCGACAACTCAATAAGGTCACCATAAAAAAAGTTCCCTTTCCAAGGATAGATAACCTATTTGACCAACTACAAGGGGCAAGTCATTTTTCTAAGCTTGATCTCTGGTCTGGATACCATCAAATGATGGTGAGGGAGTGTGATATTCCCAATATGGATTTTCAAAATAAATATAGGCATTTTAAATTTATTGTGATGTCATTTGGCTTAACTAATGCACTGGCAATATTTATGGATCTTATGAATTGGGTCTTTAAATCGTACCTTAATATGTTTGTGGTTGTATTCACCGATGACATTTTGGTTTACTCTCGAAGTGAAGAAAAACATAAAAATCATCTAAGGGTGGTGTTACAAACTTTGAGGGATGAGAGGTTGTTTGCTAAATTTGATAAATGTGAATTTTGGTTGAAAGAATTTGCATTTCTAGGGCATGTGGTATGGGGCGATCAGATTAAGGTGGACCCTAAGAAGATAGAAGTGATGAGAAATTGGCCTAGGCCCTTGACTCCAATGAATATTATGAGTTTCTTGGGCTTAGTTGGGTACTACTGGTGGTTTGTGAACAGTTTCTCCTTCATTGTTTCCCCTTTGACGAAATTGACAAAAAAGAAGGCAAAATTTGTTTGGACCGATGAGTGTGAAAGGAGTTTTCAAATATTGAAAGACAGTCTTACATCCACTCTTATTTTTGCTCTACTAGAAGGGTTAGAAGGGTTTGTGGTTTATTTTGATGCTTCAATGGTTGGTTTGGGTTGTGTATTCATGCAAAGTGGCAAAGTCATAGCCTATGCTTCTAGGCAACTAAAGGTGAATGAGCGTAATTATCCCACCCATGATCTTGAATTAGCGGTTGTGGTGTTTGCTTTGAAAATATAGCGTCATTACTTATATGGGATTCATGTGATTGTGTTCACTGACCAAAAGAGTCTCCAATATGTTTTCACACAAAGGGATCTTAACTTGAGGAAAATAAAGTGGATGGAACTCCTCAAGGACTATGATATAAGTATGCATTATCATCCCGGTAAGGCTAATGTTGTGGTTGGCGCTCTAAGTAGAGTATCCATGGAGAGTATAGCCCATATTGATGATGGTAAGAAGGAATTGGCGAAAGAAGTTCATCGATTAACTAGGTTGGGTGTTAGGTTGAATGAAATTTAAAATGGGAGTGTGGTAGTTGTTGATGGTTCCACATCTTCTTTGATTAAAAAGGTCAAATCCAAACAAGACCTTGACCACTTTATTAGAATTAAAAGTTTTGGTGAAAGATGGTAAGGTGGAGGTTTTTTCCCACGGGGGAGATGGTGTCCTAAATACCAAGGTAGGTTGTATGTGTCTAATTTTGATGAATTGAGGGGCATAATTTTGAAGGAGGCACATAACTCATCCTACTCTATTCATCCCGGATCTACAAAGATACATAGAGATTTAAGGGAAGTGTATTGGTGGAGTGGTATGAGACGAGATATTTCCAAGTTTGTAGCCAATTGTCACAATTGCCAACAAGTCAAAGTCAAACAGTAAAGGCCAGGTGGCCTAGCCCAATACATAGGGATTACCACATGGAAGTGGGAAGAAATCAACATAGATTTTGTGATTGGTTTGCCAAGAACTAGAAAGCACTTTGATTTTATTTTGGTTATTGTTGATAGAATGACAAAATTGGCTCACTTCTTATCGATTAAAACAACTTATGGTGTCCAAGATTATGCAAAGCTATATATTCATGAGTTGGTCAGATTGCATGGGTACCATTGTCTATTATTTTGGATCGTGGTGCTCAATTCACTTCCCATTTTTAGAGGTCCTTCAAAAAGGTTCTTGCTACCAAGGTTAATCTTAGAATGACCTTTCATCCTCAAACAAATGGTCAAGCCAAGAGGACCATTCAAACTTTTGAGGATATTCTTAGGGCTTGTGTTTTGGAGTTTAAGGGTAGTTAGGATGAATATCTTCCACTTATTGATTTTGCTTACAACAATAGTTATCACTCTAGCATTGGAATGGCTCCCTTTGAAGCTTTATATGGTAAATAATATAGATCCCCAGTTGGGTGGTTTGATATGGGGGAAATTGCTTTATTAGGCCTGAATTTGGTCATGGAGGATTTGGAAAAGGTGAGATTGATAAGGGAGAGATTGAATATGGCTCAAAATAGGAAAAAGTCCTACTTTGATGTGAGGAGCAGAGATCTTGAGTTTAGGGTGGATGATTGGATGTATTTGAAGGTCTCACCCGTGAAGGGTATTGTCCGATTTGGCAAGAAGGGAAAGTTGAGCCCAAGGTTCATAGGTCCTTATAGAATATTGAGGAGAATTGGAAAGGTTGCCTATGAATTGGAGTTACCTATAGAGATGAGTATGGTTCATTCGGTCTTCCACGTATCTATGTTGTAGAAGTGTGTAGGTGACTCAAGTTCCATAGTGCCTTTGGTAGTTGTGGGTGTTGTAGAAGATAACTTGACCTATGAGGAGGTCCCAGTGGAAATATTAGATAGGAAAGTGAAGAGGTTGACAAACAAAGATGTGGCATCTATCAAGGTCCTTTGAAGAAATCAACCAAGTCAAAAATATCACTTGGGAAGCCAAAGCGAACATGAAGAATAGATATCCATACCTCTTCCTCTCTACTCAAGCCCAAGGTAAAAATCTAAATCCTATCTATGATGTCAAGTCTTCAATTTCAGCCCTTATGTTATTTTTGCATGCATACATGTTCATGGTAACAAATTTTGGTGATTTTTTTGATGTATATGTTTGAAAATTTTGAGAATGACGTTTAAGTGCATTGGTTGCATTCATGTTGGGCTAAAAGTTTTCTAATCGTTCCTTTTAAATACGTGATAGGATTGGAGTTAGAAAGAACACTAATATGGTGTGAATACTAGAATGTGGAAGCAACAACAAAAAAAGAAATAGAAAAACTAATTAAAGATATGGGAAATTCAAAGGAAAGATCCAAATATTTCCAAGGATTTGATATTCTTAGGCCTTGACAAGATCCAAGTAACAACGTAAAGATTTATGAAAGAAATCTAACACCTTTACTTGAGAAAATGAATCAAAATGATAGATTCAGTTCTCGACTGCTTTATGAGTAACTAAAGATAATAATTAGTATGTAAACTCACCAACTTCTAAAGAATACCAAAAATAAATCAAATATATCACAAGAAGAAATTGCTTTGTACCTCAAACTATGAACTAGTAAAGGTTTAAGATAAATTCTCAAAGAACAAGTCACAAAGATTGAAAAGAACTCTCTCAAATATTATTAATATCAATCTAATTGTCCTTAACGAATGAAAAATGACTCCTATATATAGGATAATGTCCTTACACATCCTAGACTCTAAGTGTTAAGCTATAGTAGTATCCAAAACCTAGAAATAAAATTACAAGATAAATCCTACTCTAGAAAGGAAATAAAGTACCCTTAACTAGGATAAATCTAGTAGTTCTAGAAAAGCATTAAATGGTACTAGGGAGACCATAAATAGAACAAGGAAAATATTAGTAATTAGATATAAATAAGGAAATAAGGTAAAACCCAACTAGGAAAAAAATATTGACAATCTTGGAAAGTTTGACTAGTCTTCTCTCCAAACTTGGGCAGAAAGCAACCTTTGTTGTGGCCGATTTTTGGACTCTTCTTGGCCTTATTTGCACGAACTTTAACCCTAAAATTCTTCCTGTTGGACTTGAATTTAGGCCACCAAATAGTTGTAGCATTTGTACAATTCATCCTCCTTGGGCTTTAGCTCTACTTCCTCAACAAGACACTTTTGGATCTGCAATTGAAGCCCATTGAGCTTATCATTATACTCCTTGGTTTGATATATTTCTATAGGAATCCTTTTATCTTATAAATATTCATCCTTGTCTTTCAATGGAGTAGAGCTTAGTATGATGCTATCATTCCCCTCTTCTTTAAGAGAATTCGTCCTTGAATTCAAGTCTGAATCAAAATGGGAAAGATCATAAATATTAAAAGTAGTACTAACTTGGAACTCACCAGGAAGATCATGTTCATAAGCATTATCTCCAATCTTTTCAAGGACTTTGTATGGACCATTTCCTCTAGGATCTAGCTTGGTATTTCTTTTTGAAGGAAATCTTTCTTTTCTCTTATGCTCCCAAACCAAGTCCCCAGGTTTAAACACAACATATTTTCTTCCTTTATTCCTTCGCAATGCAACTTCCTTATTTTTGTTTTCAATTGCAAGTCTTGTTTGTTCATGAATCTTCTTCATTATGTCATCCTTCTTTTTACCATCAAGATAAGAAAAATCATTAGTAGGCAAAGGCAGTAAACCAAGGGGTTTAAGAGAGTTGAATCCATATACAACTTCAAAAAGAGTCTTGTTAGTAGAAGAATAGATGGTGCTATTATAAGCAAATTCCACAATAGGTAAGTAATCTTCCCAAGAAGTTGGCTTTCCATTCAAAACAACCCTCAACATATTCCACAAAGTTCTATTAACCACTTCTGTTTGCCCATCCGTTTGTGGGTAACAAGATGTGAAAAATAGAAATTTAGTCCCTAACTTTCCCCAAAGAATTCTCCAAAAGTTACTTAAAACTTGGCATCCCTATCACTGACAATAGTTCTAGGTATTACACGCAATTTAACCACTTCTTTTACAAACAGGTCTCGCAACATGAGATGCATCATTAGTCCTTTTACATGGAATAAAATGAGCCATTTTAGAAAAAATTTCTACTATCACAAATATACTATCCTTACCATATTTAGTCCTTGGCAGCCCCAGTATGAAATCCATAGAAATATCAATCCAAGGAAAATCAGAAACAAGTAAAGAAGAATAAAGATCATGGGGCAATGTTCTAGACTAAGCTTGCTTATATTCAAGACAATGAGAACACACTTTTTCAACATACTTTCTCAGTCTAGGCCAATAAAAATGTTTAGAAAGTATTTTCAGAGTTTTAGGCACTCTAAAATGTCCCGTTAGCCCTCCACAATATGCTTCCCTAACAAATAATTCATGCAAAGAGCAATTAGGTACACAACTTATTTTCCTTAAATAGAAATTCATCTTGAAGAATAAATTTCTCAAAAGGACCCAACTTACATTCATCAAAAATTTCACCAAAATCAGAATCATTAGCATAGAGTAACTTGATTTGGTCAAAACCCAACAACTTTGCTGTAAGAGTAGAGATGTTTTTCATACCTTCTTGAAAGTGCATCAGCAACCACATTATCCTTTCCTTGTTTGTAGGCAATTACATTAGAAAATGTTTCAATAAACTCCACTCATTTAGTATGCCTATGACTAAGTTTACCTTGGCTCTTCAAGTACTTTAATGACTCATGATCAGTCTTGACCATGAATTCTCGAGGCCACAAGTAGTGTTGCTATGTAGCTAACGCCCTTACCAAGGCATATATCTCCTTATCATAAGTTGAGTAGTTCAATGTTGTTCCACTTAGATTTTCACTAAAGTAGGCAATTAGCTTGGAGTCTTGCATCAAAACAGCACCAATGTCCTTACCAGAGGCATCACACTCAATTTCAAAAGACTTAGAAATATCAGGTAATTGCAAAAGAGGAGCAGAACATAATTTTTCTTTTAGCAAGTTAAATGAATTATCTTGTTCCTTTCCCCATGTAAAAACCTTATCTTTCTTAATAACTTCAGTTAAAGGAGAAGCAATGGTGTTAAAGTCTTTTACAAACCTCCTATAAAACTAGCAAGCCATGAAAACCCCTAACTTCAATGACACTATTAGGTCAAGACCATTCTTTAATTGCTTTGATTTTATAACCATCTACTTCAACTCCCTTAAAATTGACGACAAAACATAAGAAAACCACATGATCCACATAGAAGGTACACTTTTTGAGATTAGCAAATAAGCACTTATTTCTAAGGACTTCAAAAACTTGTGTTAGGTGCTCTAGTTGTTCATCCAGATTTTGAGAAAAGATCAAGATGTCATTAAAATATACCACAATAGATTTTCCATAGAAATCTTTAAAAACATGATTGATTAGTCTCATAAATGCATTTGTTGCATTTGTTAAGCTAAAAGGCATGACAAACCACTGATAAAGTCCATATTTGGTCTTAAAAGCAGTTTTCCATTCATCTCCAAAATTCATATGAATCTGATGGTAACCACTCTTTAGATCAATTTTAGAAAAGATTTTGGATCCATATAGTTGATCTAACATATTATCAAGACGAGGGATAGGATGTCGATACTTTACCGTTATCTTATTGATGGCTCTAGAATCCACACACATCCTTCATGTTCCATCCTTTTTGGGTACCAATAGGACAGGAACAGAGCATGGATTTATGCTCACTCAAACAAAACTTTTTTCAAGCAATTCTTCAACTTGGCTTTGTAATCCTTTGGTCTCTTCAGGGCTACTCCTATAGGCAGGCCTATTAGGTAGTTAAGACCCAGGCACAAAGTTTATTTAGTGCTCAACCCCTCTTAAAGGTGGAAATCCTTTTGGAGTATCATCAGGAAAAACATCTTTAAAACTCTACAAAAGAGAAGAAATACTATTTGGCAAAGAAAGAGCTAGTTGATCAAAATTAATCAACACTTCTTTGTAAGTAAGTGGTACTATGGGCAGCCCCTCTTTTCTAGCATTCAAACACTCTTTGGCTTTTATATAAAGACTCTTTTTTTTCTTTTCCTTAGCCTATTTCCTCTCACCAAAACTTTTTATTTTTTCACTCAAACTCTTTTACCTCTTTACTTGGATTGTTGCCCCCTCTCTCTTTTTCTTGGTCATCTCTTTTTTTTTCTATATCCGGGACTTTTTTCCCTCAAGCTCACTTTCTATCTCTCACCTTTGCTTGCCCATTGTTTCTCTCAATCGTTTCTAACCTTCAATCACTTGTGAAAGAGATAATGGTGCAAGAGTAATTTTCTTACCATTATGTAGAAGACTATACCTATTCTTTCTCCCATGTTGAGTAGTGTCCCTATCATATTGCCAAGGTCGTCCAAGTAAAACATGACATGCTTGTATTGGAACTACATCATGAAGAATTTCATCTTCATACTACCAACATTTAATGAAATTATGCATTATTTGTTTACTTTTACCTCTCCACTATCATTCAACCATTGGAGCCTATATGGGGTAGAGTATTTCATGCATGCAATTCCTAGCTTATCTACCAAGTATGAACTCACCACATTTTCACAACTTTCCCCATCAATAATCATAGAATAAGTCTTCCCCTTTATCCCACATCTTGTATGGAACAAATTCTCCCTCTGTCCTTCATCACTACTACCAAAATTGATAGTCATAATTCTCCTAACTACCCCAATTATACCATCATTAAGTAGTTCCAAATCATCTTCCACACTTACACCTCTTCCCTCTTCTTCTTCCCCCTCACTTTTTTCACTCTCATATTCTCTATTGTCTCTAAGTATGATGTTTCTTCTACTTGGACATTCATGCATCATATGAACCCTCCCATGACATTTGTGACATTGAATAGAACTAGAAGGTTGAGAAGATTTTATCTCCCTCCTCAACTTTACCTTTACTTCTATCTTCTTGAGGTTTAGAATGAGTTTTTCCCTCTTGAATTGGTCATGGCTTCTTAGAGATGGTGTTTGGCTGACTTCTCCATGAGTTTGGTTGCTATTTTTTCTTGATTTGTTTTTCCACTTTAATAGAAAAATCAACTAACTCATCTAAAGTTACATAGTGTTGTATCCCTACTACATTAGCTATTTCAGAATTTAAACCATTTAAAAATCTAGCCATTGTAGCTTATTCTTCCTCTATTCAATTAGCTTGGATCATATTCATCCATGCTTGTGAAGTACTCATCCACCGACATGGAACCTTGCTTCAAATGTTGAAGGTAAGACTGTAGATCTCTTTGAAAATATGATGGTACAAACCTCTTCCTCATCACCCTCTTCATCTCTGCCTAGGTAGTGATAGGTGGTAGCCCATCTTGCAATCTGTCCCTAGGAACCTTTATCCACCAAGAAGCAGCATAATCAGAAAACTCAACAATAGAAAGTTTAACTTTCTTACTTTCAGAATAGTTATGATAATCAAAGATGGATTCGACTCGTCTCTCCCAATCAAGGTACAAGTCTGGGTTCCTTGTCCCCTTGAAAATTGACATTTTCATCTTTATACTACTTATATTATAATCTTCTACTCTGCCTCTTTATCCCCTCCTATCTCTTCTTTCTAGATTAAGTTCAACATCAAAATCATCATTATCATATTTAGGATTTACAAAAGGGACATGGGGTACATTCTTTCTAATTAGGGGTCTAACATTATTGGGTAGTACAATATTATTCTCCCTCCTAATGGTCTCATTTTTCTTGGTAATCATATTCCTCATTTTTTGAAATTAAAGGTTTCTTCTCTTGAATTATTAATGCATAGCTTGAAGGTGAAGTCGTTCCTTCCTTTGATCTCGGCTTTTAAACGATTCCTTTCCTCATCACCACGTGAATTAGACATCTAAAAAAATTATCAAGTATCACACTCATAATATGGTTTTTACCATCTTTTAAACTCACCCACACTTGTATTTTTCCCTCAAATAACCTTTTAACAAGAATATTTTATAGATTTATAATTAAACCCAAACAAGTATCACGTTTTTAGTAAAAAATTATAGATTTTTGGAGCACAAAAGAAAGTAAAGAACTAATCCTAGAACAAGTAGGATTTAGTTGAAATAAAATACAAATAAAAAGAAACTTACTTAGAATTATATAAGAAAAAAAATTATCTAATCCTCAAAGGTTTAGACTCCCCTCTTCTTAATTCCTTTTTATTTAGAAACAACTAATGAAAGATTTCGAGGGTAAGTAAACAAATTTCTTAGAGAGCAAGTTATCTCTTTTTTTGAATTTTTTTCACTTTTTTTTATTTTTCTCTTGATGTTCAAGAAATTCCAAGATTTATCAAGAACAGAATTTTGATAGAACCGCTCTGATACCACTTGATAGGATTGAGATTAGAAAGAACACTAATATGAAGTGAATACTAGAATGCGGAAACAACAACAAAAAATGAAATAGAAAAACTAAATAAAGATATGAGAAATTCAAAGGGAAGATCCAAGAATTTTCAAGGATTTGATATTCTAAGGCCTTGACAAGATCTAAGTAACAACGTAAAGATTTATGGAAGAAATCTAACACCTTTACTTGAGAAAATGAATAAAAACAAGAGATTCAGATCTTGACCTCTTTATGAGTAACTAAAGACAATAATTAGTATGTAAACTAATCACCTTCTAAAGAATACCAAAAAGAAATCAAAGATATCACAAGAAGAAATTACTTTATACCTCAAACTATGAACTAGTAAAAGTTTAAAGATAAATTCTCAAAGAACAAGTCACAAAGGTTCAAAAGAACTCTCAAATATTATTAATATCAATCTAAATGTCCTTAATGAATGAAAAAGGACTCCTATATATAGGATAAGTTTCTTGGACATCCTAGACTCTAAGGGTTAAGCTAAAGGAGTAGTCAAAACCTAGAAATAAAATTACTAGATAACTCCTACTCTAGAAAGGAAATAAAGCAATCTTAACTAAGAATAAATCTAGTAGTTCTAGGAAAGCATTAAATGGTACTAGGGAGACCATAAATAGAATAAGAAAAACATTAATAACCTAGATATAAATAAGGAAACAAGGTAGAACCCAACTAGGAAAAAAACCTTGACAATCTTGGAAAGTTTGACTAGTTTTCTCTCCAAACTTGGGCAGAAAGCAACATTTGTTGTGACTGATTCTTGGACTCTCCTTGGCCTTATTTGCACAAAATTTTACTGTAAAATTCTCCCTCTTGTGAATTTAGGCCACCAAATAATTGTAGTATTTGTACAATTCATCCTCCATGGGTTTTTGCTCTTCTTCCTCAATAAGACACCTTTGGATCTACATCGAAGCCCTTTGAACTTATCATTAAACTCCTTGGCTTGATATTTTGTTATGGGCCTCCTTTTATATTCTAAAGCTTCATCCTTTTCATCTTTGTCCTTCAATGGAGCAAAGTTTCGTATGATGCTATCAATATATTTCCTTTACATTCGGGGATGAATGTTCTCAATGGGGAGATATTGTAGCACCTCTCACGTGCCTTAGAAAATTACCTTATAAGTGTACTTTTTGAATAAATTTAATTTTCAAACCAACTTCATATTCAGTTTCAGGGGGCCAAATTGTATAGGAAAGGGGTGGTCTTCGATTTTTAGATGATCCATAGCAAAAATAATTTTTTCGATGATTCGGGGCTTATCTAGAAAAGTATGTGACCAGTCCGCATTGCGGACTTGTCACCCACTAATGCAAAAATGGCATAAACTTATTCCTAGGCCAAAATAGGAGAAAAATTGAATTTTGTGTGAAAAAGAACTACTCTGAAACAAGTCTGCATTGCAGTAGATAGATGCATTCAATCTTAGTTTAAGTCGCTTCATCCCAAGAGGGGATAGTATACTTAGATCTAGGGTGAGTTTGTATCTACGATACTTGAGTCCAAGAGGGGATAGTAAATATAAAACCAATGATCAAGGGTTTTATTTATATAAGATGATTCTTTCGCTAATATAAACCCAAAGTTTTTCCTAAAAGATATGACTATTTTACTTATGCATGATAACCTATGTCCCTTATTATCCTATGTTTTATGGTTAAAGTGATTTTCTAAATGATTATGTTGTTCACTAGTTTAATGACTCATGTTTTGTGCATTGCATGCCCACATACTAGTATATTCAAAGTATTAATGCATACTTTTTGCCTACATGATCTAACCATGTAGGGACTGACACTCCTCGATATCCTTTGTGTGGCTAGCATTTGGATCATAGAAGATTTTGCTTGTGGTGAGTCCTCTAGTTCGGGGACAATATCCAGTTTCTATCTTGCTTATGTTGAGACTTCATTTTACTTCACTTTCTAATTTGAGGGTGAGCCCAGGACATTTCTTGACCCCGTCTTATTTATGCTTAGAGGTGTTGTTGGATACTACGCTATGTACCTATGATGAGATATTGAGCTTTTATGGAGATTTATCCCTTATGTGATGTTATTTGATGCTATTGATAAATGATGTGAAGTGATGAAAAAGTCCTAAGTCCCTATTTCCCCATAGCTTGAGTCTTACTTACCCTCCCCTTAGTACTTGTTTGTTATGTGATTCATGCAAATCCCTTCTCCTTATTTATCCCTATAGCGTGAGTCATAAGCCCTATTCCCTTAGAATTATTTTTTACTTGATCATTGTTTAATCATACTTCCACAATCAAGGATGTGCAAATGTGTTAAAAGGCTTATTTGGGTTGCCTTTAGGTTTTCCATTCGTTGTGTCATGTCTAGGCCCTAGGCTTGGGTAGGGACAATGGGTGTTGACATGTTGAAAGATGATCTTGGGCGGGTGTAGTTGTGTGACACCCCATAACTTGATTCTTATATTTACCCATATTTCAAGCCTTATTCTTATACGTGAGAAGTGTATTAGGGTCCTTAGAACACAAAGAATTAGATGTCTAATAAGATTGGAAGAAGAATTGGTTGAAATGCATGATTGGGTCAAGCTATTAATGTCCTCCAACTCATCTTCTGGTTCAAGCATGGATGGTCATCCTAACATCAATCAAACCACACTTCCAAATCACTTTCTACTCACTCACTCTCCCATTCAACCTCTGAATCCATCAAATATGCCTTCGCTAAACTATCTCTATGCTTCCGAACATCATGCCAACACATTCAAGCCTATATATCCTATTTTACAACCACAAAGGTTTATCACTCAACTCACTCAAAATCCAACGATAACATATCCAATGGCACAACCTAGCTACAAAACACCACTTCTATATCAAGTGTTCCCATATCATGTGCCTCTCGCACAACATCGAATGCCTCCATACCAAAAACCTGCATTCATTCAATAACGCAACGTCAAAGAGCAACTCAATCTTAAGAAAAAGCCTACCCAAAATTACGCTCATTTAGCCGAACCCATAGTTCAACTCTATGAAAGACTAAAGGTTGATGGTCATATTGCCCCTATCCCTACATTAGTGATGATAACAGATGCAAACTAGCTTGAACACACTAAAACTTATACTTATCATTCAGGAATGAAGGGTCATTCCATAGAGGAATGTCGAGACTTGAAGGTCAAGATTCCAAGCTTGATCGACAACAAAGTCATCCACTTGAAGAATCCTGCGGCCGGTACATCGGATGATCTATCTTCAAGACATTAACAAGCATGATGAAAGTCAATAAAGCAATCTCCAATAAAGGATTACTGAGATTATGATTGCTACATCTAGGCCTTCGAGGAAATATGCTTAGCTCAACTCTACCGTTTCAATTATTGCGAAGGAATGCTCTATTTTATGCTCTTTTACTTTGTAGTTGGAACTACGTCAGACCTGATTCCCTTTTAAGAGGGATACATACGCGCTCCTATTGAGTTCGATCTTATCATAATAAAATCTTATTTCCCCTCGGATCATGGACTGGGGCATAATTTTTTAGAGAATCTCAAAAATTCTTCTAAAAAATAGCATATTCCTTATCAGACATGTAACTGGGATAGAAATTTTGAGAGGTTCTCAAAAATTCTTTCAAAACCATTTTCTAGAAACTGGGACAGAATTTTTTGAGTGTTTCTCAAAAATTTCAATGAAGCTGAATTCAGAACTAAAAACTGGCCTCTAAGTGGATATCGAAATAAAACGTTGGATATCAACAACATACGGCGCATACTGGCCACGACAAGGGATAGATCAACCTTCCCCTTTTTAGAAACTAACTATTTTTCTTTGAATGCAGAAAAGACAAGTGCACATTTCGACATTGCCTGAACAATTATCATTTCAGTAAGATAAAATATTACTCTACACTTTGCACTGCATTGCATTGGCCCGATAATTTTGCATCTGCATCATGGCCTGAGATTTGCATTACATGTGCCAGAGATTTACATTACATTAGGCCCAAGATTTACATTGCATGTGCCCGAACTTGCATGATATAAGCTCGAGAAATTGCATGTGCCCAAGATTTACATCGCATATGCTCGAACTTGTATATATAGGCCCGAAAAATTACATGTGCTCGACATTTGCATTGCATACATCCAGATTTGCATGATATAGGCCTGAGAAATTACATGTGCCCAACATTTGTATTGTATGTGCCTGGATTTGCATGATATAGGCCCAAGAAATTACGTATGCCCTAGATTCGCGTTGCATGTGTCTGAATTTGCATGATATTCGCTCAAAAATTGCATTGTATTATTTTGTCCCAAAAATTATGTGTTCCCGAGATTTGCATTGCATTATGCTCAAAAATATATGTTTCATTATTTTGGCTCAAAAATTGCATTATATTGGTTGACTCGATAAGTTTTGCGTAACACCCGAAAAATACGTTTCTTACATTGGCCCAAAAAAAATGTATGACATGTTATTACTCCTAAGGCGTCATAGTCCAAAGGCATCAATTTTTTTCATGGCCTAAGGACATAATTTCATGGCCGTGGGATTTAATTTATGCTTATCATTCCCTTAAGGCGTCATGGTCCAAAGACATCATCCTTCATGGCCTACTGACATCATTTCATAGTCTTGAGATTTAACTTCTGCTTATCATGCCCTTAAGGTGTCATGGTCCAAAGGCATCATCCTTCATGGTCTCCGGACATCATTTCGTGGCCTAGGGATATAATTTCTGTTTATCAAGCCCTTAAAGCATCATGATTCAAAGGCATCATCCTTCATGTCTTACGGATATCATTTCATTGACTAGGGATTTAATTTATGTTTATCATGATTCGAAGGTTTCATCGTCCAAAGACATTATTTTTCATGACCTACGAACATCATCTCATGACCTGAGGATATAATTTATTATTATCATGGCCCAAGATATCATAGCCTAAGACGTCATCCTTATCTTCTTATACACTATCGTTTAAATGAGAATTTGCATCATATTTTACGAATTATTTTATTATTTAATATGTGTGGTCTAATCATTTTATCTTGTATTTTTTAAAGTTACAGATTATAGAATTTGTGGACATCCGTTGATTCCACTTTTCGCTACAAAGATATGACTTCGTTTTATTTCAATTTCAATGAGAGCTTGGCTTCTCTTTTATACCGTCTGTGCTATCTCTCTGTTCCTATTCTCTTTCAATATCCGAATTATTTTTTATACCTTGACCTTTCTGATTCTCGATATTGTTGCTCCTACTTCAAGTCCTGCACCGTTAATTTTATTTTTAGGAATTTCATTCGTTCCTAAATCCAGAACTACACATGGCCTGATTCTCATATAACCAAAGATATGTAGGCAACTTGAAAACCGAAGTCTCGGTCGTACCATTTTTACACTCCTTTTATTCTATTTGATCCCTCCGATAATAATTCATCGGTCGAACAAAATCGACTACTATGTCAACTTTCTTTGCTCAACAATTCATCCTTTATTCTCGAGCAAAGATGGGGCAACTGTTGACATCCAATTTTGACTGACCTATAACCTCTTTTAGGTTGTCATTTGATTAAAATAGATATTTTTAAAACTTTTCAAATAAATGAGTTTATTTTAAATTTTATCCAAATAATTACTTATTTTTAATATATTTTAAAACTCTCAAAATTTGTTCGCTAATTACTTTACTATTATTATTATTTTTAAATTATTTTAGTGATAATAATAGTAGCAGTAATATTTATTTTTAATATTATTTATTATCATTATCATTATTTATGTTTACTTAAATATTAATAATACACTTAGTTATTATTATTAGTATAATCTTACCATTTTCATTTTATCAAATTTTAATTTAAAAGAATAATTTTAATATATTCAAATATTTTATAAATTATTTTAGAATATATTACGTACTTTTCTCTTTCTTTTACATAAAATTTCTCTTTCTTTTACAATAAACTATCATTCGAAAATATTGTGCATTTATATTAACGTGTAAATTATATTAATTAGATGACAATCTATTCAATTTCATCTCAATTTATTTAAATGATAATTTTTTATATTCTAGTCAATTTCTATACAATTTATTTCAATTTTAGCGAAGTTTCTTGCAATTTTATTCAAAATTCTAACCTAAATTGAGTCAATTTATGGCTCAATTTTAAATTTCAAAATCAATCCTATTTAATTCAATCCAAATTTGACCAATTTTTGTCAAGAATTAATTTAGTCATCCATATTTTAAATTTGATGGCCACAATTTAATATTCCTCACTTTTCATTTTTATGCCTATACCCTGAAACCCTAATTCACTTTCACTTTCCATTTTCCTCCTTCAACAGCACCCTCAAGCCACCAGTCGCCGCCCCTCTGCCCCTTCACGTCGCCATCACCACCCTGACCGCGAAGCCCTATAGCCGACCTTCCTCTCTTACTTCTTTCTCATCGACACTCCTCCTTTCCGCCACAACCATGTCGTCATCGGTGCCCATCAGCAGCCGCGGCATCTCCCTTCTCCTCACACCTTCGTCGGCGACCCCATCGCGCCGCCCTCCACCAGATCCGGCAGTCCCCTCTCCCTTTTTCGTCCAAAGCAAATGACCCTCTACCTCTCTTCTCTCCATTTTCGCCGGTGCCACCCTTCTCTCTGTTACCCCCAAGTCGACACCCACCAAACGACGTCGTCGAACCAGCAAACCAAACTAGTCCCTTTATCTCCTAACTCGCCGGAAAATCAGCCCCATCGCAACTGCTCCTCTCCCCGCCTCTTCTCCTCTTTCTGTCCTCCCCTCCAGAAACAACCTCCCTTCCCTTACCTCCGTCCAAAACCCCTTTTTCGATGACCCACTTTTAGCCAAGAAAGCAGTAACCAACGGACTCCGGCGAAAATTCTAGGGGGCGTTCCCAGCAAGTTGATTAAATTGATCGATATCTTGATAGGATTGATTAATATCTCCAATTAATTTATAACAATTATCTCTAATTGTGCTTAATTTGTGCTTCTATCTTTTGCATGTGTAATAATATTGTGTGATAATACTAGCATAAGATCATTTCTTGTCATTCACTTATGTGAATAATTTACCGTTTTGAATAACTCCATTTGTTCTAATCTGTATTCATATTATTTTATACATGGTAAACTAGTTTCAATCTGATTTGGTATATATTGTTGTTCTTTTTTTTTCAGAATATCCTGCTTAAGTCAATTTCTGGGAGAACTTCACTAAATGGCATAGTTGATGAATTTACAATTTTACTCTTTTATTTAATGAAAATTTTGGACGTATGAATATAAAATTTGTACTTGGTGATTATTCCCTTATTTTGATTTGTTGCTTGATTGCAATAATATTATCATTGATTTCCTATATTTACTGTCTTAACTATTCTTGCTGATTCTATTTTTTGTATGTTGTTGACCAAATCTTCTAGCTAATTCTTCTACTAGCTTGTTTATGGTAAGTTTTTGAGTGAATCAATTTAATTGAGTTACTTTATGGAAATTTGTAGACTGTGGATCACAAAATTGAATAACCGTTCTTTTGTTTATGGTAAGTTTAGTTGATTGATTCACAATTATATTTTTTAATAGAAAATTATAAATCATTTGATTGATTTATTAACTTTTGCATGATTTTGTATGCTATATAAATAATCTACCTTCATTCACCTTGGAAGACACTTTTTTTAAGACGAAATAAAAAACACAATTCTTAAGAGCGTAAGAACATAGAATTTTTTTTCTACATTCTTCTCCTCTCAATCAAAAATATATTTCTGCCTTTGCCTTACCATTCTATTTTACTTCAAGATCAAATTGAGTTTCAGCTATTGTTGGATTAACTAGTTAGTTCTTTTTTTTTTTTTTTTACACATACTCTTGAATTGTTTGGTTTATTTAAATAATTATTATCTTTATATTTGGTACAGCTTCATGTTTTATTTATTTTTATCAAGATGTGAAAAGTTGTCGGGGCGGGGGGGGTGGTGGTGACGGACTCGAAGAAAGATCTAGAAGATTTATTTATTTCTTATTTATTTGTGTTGTATTTTATTTTCAGGCAAAATCTTGTAATAAATATAGTAAAAATTGGGGATCTAGTTAAAAGGGGGGAGGGGGCAATCTTAATTTAAGATTTAATTGTTTAAAATAAATATGTTACTCATTCAAAGGTTTAGGTGTGATTAATTAAAACAAGTATGTTTTTAGCATTTTTTTTCCTCTATTTTTAATATGTTTAAAAATGTTTTTAGATATCCTGCGTATAGGATTTTTAGCAGTATTTATCTTGTATAAAGTATATTTTTTTCAGACATCATGTCTACAGATTTTAAATTTATTTTATTTGTTTCAAGCATGTTTAACAAAAGGTGTTTTAGATATCATGCCTATAGGTTTAAATAAATTTTTAATATGCTTAAGTCATCAATAGATACTTAAAGTTGTTTCTATTTTTCACTTAGACACCTAAAGTAACATTTGTTCCTATTGAACACTTTATTGCTCAAAAATCATTCTTATTAAACACAAAATGCTGACATGACAAAAAAATGTATTTCACCATCTTAAAGGTGCATGAAACAATTAGAAAAGTACTCATTTTTTCTTTTAAAAAATTTTCAACCTATACACCTAATTGTTTTTATTAAAAAAATTAAAAATGAAAATAATAAAATAAGAATCATCTTCTTTCCCGACTCAATTTTTCTTTCACTGAAACATTTTCACATTTCTTTACACACACACACCCTTCACCTCCCCCCCCCATACTCCTCTTTCTCTTCTCTCACTCTTTTCAATTCTTCTACTTTTTTTTTGTACTTTCGATTTTTTTAAATGTTATAGCAATATTCCATTTTTCCAAAAAAAGTCTAATTTGATTTTTTTCCAACAAAAATTCGTTATAATTTTTTATTTTACAATTCTGATAAATAATTATTAGTGGGAAGGAATAAACGCAATGGGTAAGAGATTTTGATGCTATCAGAATAAAAGGAGGATGAATTTTTAGCTTGGGTGCACAACAA
>JBCEWC010003373.1:0-30541 GCA_038996855.1 Solanum aculeatissimum
TCGCGACCGATGAAGTGTGATGACAAGTTTGAGAGGCTTGTTTGGGGTTCCTTCGGGTTCCTCATTCGCCATGTCACATCTAAGCCCTAGGCTTGGGTCATGACATAACGGATGGTCTTTTTCTCTTTTAGATCATGCCACCAAGGAGAATGCCTTGAAGTGCTCCAATCCACGAGGGTGATCCAACCCCTCAGGTTCCTCGAGCTCCCCAAGACGAGGAAGGGGTCACATACCGAGTATCGGGATTTCATCTCCTTATTGGAATAAGTCATGACCAATTAATTGAACCAAGGATACCAAGCTCCCCATGCTCCCACACTGGCCTCTAGGGTGAGTGATTTCATGGGAATGAATCCTCCAGAGTTTCATGGCTCTAAAAAGGAGGAGGACCCTTAGGAATTTATTGATGAGCTATACAAAGTACTAGCTATCATAGGGGTTAGTTCAGAGTAGAAGGTTGAGTTTGTGGCCTATCAACTCAAGGGCCTTGCATAAATTTGGTTCACTCAATAGGAGGGAAAGAGGGAGGATGATGACCCCATCCCATAGGAGGAGTTTAAAGTTGCTTTCCTCAATCGTTTCTTTCCTATCGAGTTGAGAGAGGAAAAGATGATAAATTTCATGAATATCAAACAAGGCTCATCGAGTGTGAGGGAGTATTCCCTAAAGTTCAACAAGCTCTCCAACTATGCTCCTTATTTGGTTGCGGACCCTACGGCGAGGATGAACAAGTTTATGTCGGGGGTGTCTGATTTGGTGAATGAAGGGTATCGCACTGCTATGCTTGTGATGATATGGACTTGTCTCGAATCATGACTTATGTCAAGAAACTTGAAGGGGAGAAACTTAGGAAGAGAAAGAGTAGGGAGTCCAAGAGAGCTCGGTATAATGGTGGTTTTCAAGGCACTAAGAGTGGTCATTTTCAACAAGGCCACAAATCACAAGGCCAAGGGTCATATAATTCCCACAACCCAAGGTTGGTTAATGATAGGGTGACCAACCCTAAGGCACAAGGAACAAATGATGGAATGACTTTTCCAAGGTGCCAAAAATGTGGGAGGAATCATAGTGGCAAATGCTTAAGGGATTCAAATACTTGTTATGGATGTGGTAGGATGGGCCACAAGGTTGTTGATTGTCCCTATGTTCACAAATAGGGTATATATGGTCGTCCTCAAGGACAAGGTGCTCATGTTGATCAAAGTGCCCAAGGTGGCCAACAAAGGGGTACTCCACATCACAACAAGTTCTATGTTCTTCAAGGGAGGTAAGGAGTGGATGAAATGCCCGATGTTGTTACTGGTATGTTGAAGGTCTTTGATTTTGATGTTTATGATTTATTTGATCTGGGTGCAACCCTTTCCTTTATTACTCCTTTTATTGCTAATAAGCTTCATGTACGTCTCGAGTCATTATGTGAACCCTTTGAGGTGTCTACCTCGTTGGTGAGTCTGTTATTTCTAGAAGAGTCTATAGGGGTTGTCCCATGTTTATAATGCATAAAGTCCTTCCTGTGATTTTGTTGAACTTCTCATGGTAGATTTTGATATTTGATATTATTCTTGGGATGGATTGGTTACATGCATATAATGCTTCCATTGATTATAGAACCTGCAAGGTTTAATTCCAAATTCTCAATGAACCTATTTTTGAGTGGTTGGTCATGATTTAGTGGTCAAGGGTAGGTTTATTTCTTGTCTTAAGACTCAAAAGTTGATTTTTAAGGGTTGCATTCACCATCTTATAAAGGTTTGGGATGTTGAGTCTAAATCCCCTCTCATCGAATCGGTTTCGGTGGTCAATGAGTTTCTTGATATATTTCCTAATGAGCTTCCCGGTATTCCTCCTGAAAGGGAAATAGATTTTGGCATATACCTTTGCCCTGATACTCAACCCGTTTCCATTCCCCCTTACCATATGGCCCCGGCGGAGTTAAAGGACCAATTGAAGGACTTATTGGAGAAGGGTTTCATAAGGCCTAGTAAGTCACCTTGGGGTACCCCAGTGTTGTTTGTAAGGAAAAAGGATGGCTCCAATGTGCATTGACTATTGGCAACTCAATAAGATAACCATAAAGAACATATATCCCTTGCCAAGGATAGATGAACTATTTGACCAACTACAAGGGGCTAGCGATATCTCTAAGATTGATCTCTAGTCCAGGTACCAGCAATCAAGGGTGAGGGAGTGTGATGTCCCCAAGATGGCTTTTTGGACTAGGTATGGGCACTTTGAGTTTGTGGTAATGTTATTTGGCTTAACTAATACGCCGACAATATTTATGGATCTTATGAATAGGGTCTTTAAACCCTGCCTTGATTTATTTATGATCATATTCATTGATGATATTTTGATCTACTCCCGAAGTAAAAAGTAGTGTGAAAAGAAAGCAAAATTAGTTTGGATCGAAGAGTGTGAAAATAGTTTCCAAACTTTGAAAGATAAGCTTATGTCCGCTCCTATTTTTGCTCTACTGGAAGGGTTAGAAAGGTTTACGATCTATTGTGATGCTTCAAAGGTTGGTTTGGGGTGTGTACTAATGCAAGGCGGCAAGGTCATATCCTATGCTTCTATGCAACTAATGGGGTTCGTGTGGATGTATTCACCGACCACAAGAGTCTCCCATATGTGTTCACCCAAATAGATCTTAATTTGAGGCAAAGAAGGTGAATGGAACTCCTCAAGGAATATGATATGAGCATGCACTATCACCTCGGCAAAGCTAATGTTATGGTTGATGCTCTAAGTAGGGTGTTCATGGAGAGTATAGCTCTTGTTGATGAGGACAAGAAAGAATTAGCCAAAGAGGTCCACTGGTTGACTAAGTTGGGTGTTAGGTTGGGCGAGGTCAAAGACGAGGGCATGATGGTGGTTGTTGATGGTTCTAATTCTTCTTTAATTGAAAAGGTCAAATCTAAGTAAGACCTCGATCCCGCTCTTCTAGAATTGAAAGCTTTGGTGAAGGATGGTAAGGTAGAGGTTTTCTCCTAATGGGGAGATGGTGTCCTTAGGTATAAAGATAGGTGGTACGTGCCTAATATTGATGAGTTGAGGAATATGATTTTGACAGAGGCACATAACTCATCCTACTCTATTTATCTCGGATCTACAAAAATGTATAGAGACTTGAGAGAAGTGTATTGGTGGGGTGGTATGAAAAGAGATATCACCAAATTTGTAGTAGGTTGTCATAATTATCAACAAGTCAAGGTCGAACACCAAAGACCTGGTAGCTTAGCCCAAGACATAGAGATCCCTACATGGAAGTGGAAATAGATCAACATAGATTTCGTGATTAGGTTACCGAAGACTAGAAAGCATTTTGATTCCATTTGGGTTATTGTGGATAGAATGACAAAGTTAGCTCACTTCCTACCCGTTAAAATGACTTATGGTGCCAAAGACTATGCTAAGCTATACATTTATGAGTTGGTTAGATTGCATGGGGTACTATTGTCTATCATTTTGGACCGAGGTACTCAATTAACTTCTCATTTTTTGGAAATCTTTCCAAAAGGGTCTTGATACCAAGGTTAAGCTTAACACGACCTTTCATCCTCAAATGGATAGTCAAGCCGAAAGGATAATTCAAACTCTTAAGGATATGATTAGGGCTTATGTCTTGGAGTTTAAAGGTGGTTGGGATGATCATCTTCCACTCATCAAGTTTGCTTACAACAACATTTATCACTCCAGTGTTGGAATGTCTTCCTTTGAAGCTCTTTATGGTAGGCATTGTAAATCCCTAGTTAGGTGGTTTGATGTGGGGGAAACTACCTTGTTAGGTCCGGATTTTGTTATGGAGGCTTTGTAGAAGGTGAGGTTGATTAGGAAAAGATTGAAGATGGCTCAAAGTAGAAAAAAGTCCTACGCCGATGTAAGGAGGAGAGATCTCGAGTTTAACGTTGATGATTGGGTCTATCTAAAGGTCTTACCCATGACGGGTGTGGTTCGGTTTAGTAACAAGGGAAAGTTGAGCCCAAGATTTGTAGGGCCATAAAATATTTTGAGGAGAGTCGGTAAGGTTGCCTATGAGTTTGAATTGCCTAAAGAGTTGGGCATGGTCCACCCAGTCTTCCATGTATCCCTGTTGAGAAAGTGTGTAGGTAATCCAAATTCTATTGCCCCTTGGACGTGGTAGGTGTTGTAGAAGAAAATTTGATGTATGAGGAACTTCTGGTATAAATATTAGATAGGCAAGTGAAAAGATTAAGAAATAATGATGTGGCATCCGTCAAGGTTCTTTGGAAGAATCAACAAGCCAAAAGTGCCTCATGGGAAGATGAAGCGAACATGAAAAAATGATATCCGTACCTCTTCCACCCTAATCAAGCCTAAGGTAAAAATCTAAATCCTGTCTATGATGTCAATTAATGAATTTCAGCCTTATGCTCTTGTGTATGCATGCATGATCATGAAACTGATTATTGAATGATAATTGATGCATAATTTTGATGGTTTTTACAAAGTTAATGATTGAGTTGTATTTTTGCATTTTTTCATGATATGGTTCCTCTTCCTACACCATTCTAGTTAATCTCACCTCATTCGAAGATGAATGATCCCAAGGGGCGATATTAAAATACCCCTCATGTTTGAAGACCTTGAGAATGTTGACAGCAGACAAAATACCTTGAGATTTGATCCCACGAGTTAGTCTATGACCCGTGAAGTGATCCACAACTCTTGGATGGTTTCGTAAGAAGTGGAAGCGAGAAATTGACATTTTAAGGGAAACACTAGAAATATTTATGAGACCTAAAGTACGAGTCGTAGAATGCTCTACGACTCGTGGTCTCACTTGTGAAAGGGACCCTATGGGAAAAAATTTGTCTAAGCTGGGAGTTATTTACGAGGAGACTTTATGACTCATAAACAATTTCATGGGTCATGTGGGGAGTCGTTGAAAGTTCCAGTAGCCAATATTTGGAGGCCCCTGATCCATGAGAGGACTCAATGACTCGAGGAATGGTCTATGACCCATAATCGGGGTTTCCTGGACCGGTCCGACCAGGTTTTTAAAAAGGGAAACCTTTTCTACTCTTTTACACTTAAACCACATCGTATCACCTTTCTAATGAACCCTTCAGTTTCCCATTCTCCTCCACCCAAAAACATTTCTAAGTCTCAAGCCTCTTTCAAGTTGCAAGCAGGAGGACCAAGCTAGGGCTTCTACTCTTTCACCTTCAAATCCGAATTTCCTCCTATCAAGAAAGGTACCTGGGCTTCATTCATGGGAATTCTTTAATCCATGAAACCAATCCCCTTCTCATTATTTAAGTTTCATGATTTTTAAGTTATGATGGTTATGGGTAAAACTCTATTATGTAATATGTATACAAATTTAGTTTGGGTTCTTCAAGTATTGCCTATTTATGCTTGAATATCTATTGAAGGCTTGTCCCATTCTTTAGATTATGAATTTTGAACCTATGCATGATATGCACTATGAAGATGATGAGCTTTAAGACGAATTTCATGATATTAAATTGGGGTTTCTTTCTACTACATTGGTGGTTGATTATTTTAACTCTTCAAGTGAAATGGATTTATATTCTCCATGAGTTGTACTACTTAAAAGCATGATTTTGTGTATATGAATTCACCTACCATGTTTGACTAAATCTACATGATGAATATTATTGCATGATTTGCGAGACAAGCATGAGATGCTCACTATATGGACTCCTAAGCATGTATTGAACTCATGAAAAGTTCCTATGATTTATAAGAAGATGTTGAGTCTTTATGCTATATTCTACCCTCTTGAGAATGAATACTGTCGACATGAAAGGGTCAAGTATGGTATGTGTTATACCCTCATGTACCCACCAATGTTCACAAGAAGGGGTCAAGTTCACAAAATGTTCCACCCTCATGTGTAAAGCTATTCCACTAGAAGGGGTCAAGTTTATGAATATTTTTACCCTCTAATGTAAAGTGTATGCTCACATGTAGGGGTCAAATATGTGAATGAGCTACTTTTGCCATATTATCATGATTTTACAACTCTTTCAAGTTATAATGATACTTATGATTATGATTATGTCAAGTATTATGTGAGATTAGACTTAGCATCGAAAGAGGCTTAAGGTGGGGACTCGACCTAAGGGGTCCTTATACAAAGTCTTGCTCTCTTAACTATGTGCCACCATAGGTTTATCTTATGCTCCCTAAATGGGACTTTTAGTAGTGGATCAAACTAGGTCAAGTTTACCCATTATATGTGGTTAAGTTTTGTTTACCTTAGCAAGTAGAGCACCTCTTTTCCATTGGGGGTTCAAGATCAGGATTCCAAGTAGTAGCTTGCTTGGTCTTATATGTCAGTTATGGTCCACTCCCACATATGTATGTACTATGCAAGTTTGATTATCTCTTTGCATATTTTAACTTAAGTACTATCCATGCATGTCATATTGATCTCTTATCTATTGATTATGGTTATGCATCTTGTAATGTTATACTACATTTACTTGCTTGCATTGTACTTCACATACTTAGTACATTCCAAGTATTAACGTATACTCTTTTGCTTATATGATCTCACCATGTAGGGACTGGAGCTCCTATTCATCTTCTTCCACGTGGCTAGCCGGATTGCTTGAAGACTTCTTTGGTAAGTCCTCCATTATAGGGACAACATCCACCTTTATTTCATGCTTAATAAAGTCTTATGTATTTATTGATATTTACTCATTGAGGGTGAGCCCAAAAACATGTCTTCATCCCCATTCCATTCATGGTAAAGGCATTGTTTGATATGACTATTATTTGTTGAGCTCGACTTCTATTATGTCTTTATGTTCTATGCAAGACTTTCCTTATTCCCTTTATCCCCTTCTATTATTGTTGTATGTTGTTGAAGAGATGAAAGTCCCAAGTCCCAGAAATACCCCTATAGTGTGAGTCCTACTTACCCACCCCTTAGACATTATTTGCTATGTTTCTCATGAAAATCCTCTTCCCTACGCATCCCCATAGCTTGAGTCCAAAGTCTTGTTTCCTCTCAAATTATTTGCTACTTGTTTACTCCTTCATTTAAGTTTTTGCAACCGAGGATGTGCCAATGATATATAAGTGGCTAGTGGGTTAACTTTGGGTTTCCCATTCGCCGTATCACGTCTAGGCCCTAGGCTTGGGTCGTGATAGCTTACCTCCTACTATTGGGGTTTTTGACTCTATTTAGGTAGTGGTGGATCGTTTGACCAAGTTTGCACACTTCATTCTGGTTTAAGTGAAGTATATAGTAGAGAGACTAGCCTAACTTTATCTTAGTCAGATTATGAGACTTCAATGTCTATCATATCAGATCGGGGCTCATCGTTTACTTTGCACTTTTGGAGTGCCTTACATCATAGTTTGGGTACCCATTTGGATTTGTGTACAACGTTTCACCCCAAACTGATGGCCAGTATGAGAGGACCATTCAGGTACTAGAAGATATGCTTCAATCCTGTGTTATTGATTTTAGAGATAGGTGGGATCAACATTTGGCCTTAGCAGAGTTTGCCTATAACAAAAATTATCATTCCAGTATTTAGATGGCTCTTTTATTAGGCCTTGTATGGTCAGAGATATAGATCGCCCATATGGTGGTTTGATACCATAGCAATGGAGAGTATGGGTGTTGACATGTTGAAAGATGACCTTGAGCAGGTACGGTTGATCCAGGGTAGATTGGTGACAACCCAGAGTCACCAGAAGAGCTATGCAAATAGGCAAGTTCAACCTTTAGAGTTAGTGGTTGGGAATATGGTTTGGTTGAAAGTCTGTTCTTTGAAGGGTGTCATGAGGTTTGAGAAAAAGGGCAAGCTAAGCCCAAGGTTTATTGATCCTTTTGAGATTCTTGATAGAGTGGAGAGGTGGCTTATAAACATGCTTTTCCACCCAACCTATCTTCCTTCCATCCTGTCTTTCATGTTTCGATGTTGCGGCGTTACATCCCAGATGAGTCCTATGTGATTTCTATGGATTCAATTGAGTTGAACCCTAATTTGACTTATGAGGAGCAGCCGGTGGCCATTTTAAATAGGTAGGTAAGGAAGTTGCGGACCAAGGTGATCGCCTCAGTGAAGGTCCAGTGGAGCCATAGGCCAGAGAGTGAGGCTACATGGGAGACAAAAGTCTGAGATGCATTCCCGGTATCCTCAGTTGTTTCAGCCTTCAGGTATATTCCTTATCTCATGTTTGAGGACAAACATTGTTATTAGTAATGGATGATTTAATGACCCTGATGGTCATTTCTGGTATTTTTGACTTAATTATCATTTTTCCCTTCCTGAAAGTTGCTTTGGATCATTTTTGGATAAGTCTAAAAGTCAGATTTTGAAAATTTTGTAAAAAGTTAGAGTTTTGCAATAGAAAGAGTTTTAAAGGGCTTAAAGTTGAAAGTTTTGAAGTCAATTTGATTTTCGAGTGTCTGAATCCAATTTTGTCGATTCCATTAGTTCTAAAATATCGAATCTAGTCTAGAAGAACTCACACAACATATCCTATAAAACTTGAATTGTGCTCTTTGACTGACCGTCGGTCTTTAGATGAAAGGCAGTGTTAAGATCAACCTGGGAGCCTAACTCTCTCAAAAGGATCTCCAAAATCTAGAAATGAACTAAGACTCTCTATTCGATATAATAGAAACTAAAATCCATAAAGTCTAACCATCTTACGGACATAAACACTACCTAACTACTCTGCACTAAGAATAGATTAGATAGGTATAAAGTATGTTGTATTGGTCAATCAATCAATAATGACCCAAGTGTTGTCATTACCCTGAGGGGACCGAGGTAATCCCATAACAAATTCTATGGTGAAATGCTCCTATTTCCACTTAAGAGTGGATAGTCTCTGATACTTCCGACCAAGCCATTGATGCTCGATCTTAACCTACTGACAACTCAAATAATGAGACACGTACTAAGTTATGTCTCTCCTCATGTCATACTGATGTGATGCTGAAACAAATTACTTTTGATGCTTAAAACTTGGAATTTTGTGTGTTCTCAAAGAGATGTTAGTAGGTTTGACTTGTGTTTTGTGTTTGTTTTGCAGGATTTCAGTATTGGCATAATTTTTGAACGAAGGAGGTTGAAAGAGCAAAATCTAAAGATCCATGAAACCCTTTATAAGTCGTGAAAAGGTTCACGAGCCATAGAAGGAGTCTCATGTCAATTTCTAGTGAAGGGTGAATTTCTAAAGGGAACTTTACGAAGGAAGAAGATGAGTCGTAGATTAATCCACGAGTCGTACAGTATGTTCGTGCCCTGAGGATTAGAAAGTGGAGAAGCTTTGAAAGGTCATCAAACGAAACCTCTTATGAACCGTAGAATCTTACACGGCCTGTGGAAAGGTCTTGTAGAAATATTCTCCAGGTTTCTATTAAAATCCACGAAACTCCAATACATGGGCCATAGAGTGACGCACTAGTCGTGAACCCATTCGTAGTTGGTGCCAACACAGTTTTTCTATTCCATTATGGTTTTGTTACATATTATAAATAGGTTTTTAGGTTATTTTTATAATGTTTACCATCATTCACGTAGCTTGAACAAGGTTTTAGAGTATAGACTGAGAATTTAGCATATTTTGAGAGGGAAAACATTCGAGTGTGTTCTATATTCAACCTTGTGATTCTAATTGAAGAGTTGGATTTTATATTCTTAATTTGCCTATGTAAGTGTTCAATTATGTTATTCTACTTCATAATTTTTGCATTTATACTAATCATGCATAGCTAAATCCACAACTAAAGTTGTGGGAACCGTTAAGAACTACCAAGGTAAAATCGGATAGTATGTAATTCTTGGAAGGTGTGTTAGGTCGTACTAATTAATCCTCTTCACTTTAACTATTTTTTAACGGAGATCTATGTTAGAACTCATCTAGTGTTACTTATTGAATCAAGGAAGTAATGAATAGGAAAAGAGGTAATTAAATAGATTTTATTAAGATGTTCTCGTCTAATAAACCAAACCAGATCAAGGGGAGGTTGTACTGGGATAAAAGTAAGGGTTAGTAACATCATATCACGCAGATAGATCATGTTTCGGGATAAAATTTACATATTCACTGGATCAAAGCTTTAGGTGAACTTAACTTACTGTCCTACACCTGCATTTATCCGATAATACCAAGTTAGGGATTCATGGGGAACACATCACCCTACTTAGCTCTTTTACTGACTTCTTATCACCTGCATTCATTTAGTTTAGTTATTTTACTTTGCAAACCCCCCATTCCAAGAGATAATAGGTTAATCATTCTCGACTTACATTGAATTAATTCTTGAGTCTACCATATTCTTTGAGGGATCAACCCTAACGTCGGTTAGGTTAATTACTTGGCAACGATCATTTTACCTCAAAAATAAGGTGTGGCTTGAGTGACATCAAGTATTCTGGTGTCGTTGCCGGGGAATACGACTAGACTTTGTTAATTCAAGTTATTTTGGGAGATTAGATATTATCTCCCTTGTGTTATGTTTTTTGTTATTTTTTTTATTTCAGGAATTAAATATAGCTGAGTATGGTTTAGGACAACCTAGACCATGCGGAAGATGAGGAGGAACCAGAGGTTCCAATTGAAGAGAGGTTGGGTGTCAACACTCTGGAGATGGTAGTGATGAACTTAGAAAGTGATGGAATCCCGGACTATAATGAAACATTACAAGATCTTGGAGTGTCTAGTCTGCTCTGGTGACAAGCTAAGCTGGAACTAGACTTGAAAAATTGGGAGTCGCTGCCCAAAAAATCCTTCATAGAAGAACCACCAGTGCTAGAACTAAAAGTCATTCTGACCCATTTGAGATACGTGTTCCTAGGTGTTGACGACACATTGTTGGTCATAGTTGTAGTGGACCTAAAAGATGAACAGGAGAGGGCATCAATCACAGTGCTACAACAGTTCAAGAGGGCTATAGGATGGACAACATCAAACATCATGGGCATCCCACCTGGGGTGTGCACTCGTAAGATCCAACTAGTCAAAGGCTACAAGTCGAGTATTGAACACCAAAGACACCTCAACCCACCCATGCAGGAGGTCGTGCATTAGGAAATCATCAAATGGTTGTACTAGGGTGTAATATAACCAATATATGACAGCGAATGGGTAAGTCCGATCCAATGTGTTCCAAAGAAGAGAGGTATCACTATGGTCCCTAATGCGAGCAATGAATTTATCCCCATGTAGCTGATCAAAGGATGGAAAGTATGTATGGACTACAGAAAACTCAATGCTTTGACATATAAAGATCACTTTCCTATGCCTTTTATGGACCAAATATTAGACCAGTTGGCCAGAAAGGACTGGTTTTGCTTTCTCAATAGTTACTCAGGATACAATCAGATCTTCATAGCTCTAGAGGACCAAGAGAAGACCACATTTACATACCCTTATGGGACGTTCACATTCAGGAGGATGTCATTTAGGTTGTGCAAAACACCAACCATACACCAGAGATATATGATGTTCATCTTCTCAAACATGGTGGAAAACACAATCGAGGTATTCATGGATGACTTTAGTGTAGTGGACAACTCACTTGAACATTGTCTAAAGAATCTACAGGTTGTGCTACAGATTTGCAAAGAATGCCATCTGGTTTTGAAATAGGAGAAATGTCACTTCATGGTAAAATAAGGCATTGTGTTAGGGCACAAACTTTCTAGTAAGGGTATTAAAGTAGACACAGCTAAGATTGAGGTGATTGAGAAGTTTCCCCCACCTATCTCTGCTAAAATGGAGAGAAATGTTTTGGGACTTACAGGGTTCTACAGGCACTTCATCAAGAACTTCTCAAAAAGTTCACACCCTTTGTAACAGTTGCTTGAAAAGGAGACTAAGTTTGTGTTTGATGATGCATTCCATAGAGTGTTTGAAGTCTTGAAGCATAGGTTGACATCACCCCCTATTGATATTGCCCCAGATTGGTCGAAATCATTTGAGATCATGTGTGATAGTGGGGTTATACTTGGTGTGGTATTGGGATAGCCAGAGAGAAAATCTTACATCATGTATATTACGCTAGTAAAGCCCTAAACGTAGCACAAAAGAACTACACTATCACATAACAGGAACTACTCGCAGTGATTTTTGCATTTGTGAAGTTCAGATCCAATCTCTTGGGGGACTAAAGTTATTGTACACAAAGATCACTCGACACTGCGGTACTTAATGATGAAAAAGGATGTGAAATTGAGACTAATCTGATGGATACTCCTGCTCCAAGAGTTCGACTTTGAGGTTATCGACAGAAAAGGAACAAAGAAATAGGTTATACATAACCTATCCAGGTTGGAAGACGAGGTCATGGCAAAGTATGATGATGGGGTTAAGATTAATAATTCTTTTCCTGATGAGAGAGTGTTGGCAGCATTGCATGACTTGATACCGTGGTTTGCGGATTTCGCAAACTATTTGGTTAGCAATATTGTGCCCCCCAACATGATACCTCACTAGTGCCGGAAGTTCATAAATAATATGAGAAAGTTTTTTTGGGATGATCCATATTTATTCAGTATTTGTGCAGATGGGATCATTCGCCGTTGTGTCCCTGAGGTTGAAATGATGAGCATTTTGAAGGTGTACCATTCATCTCTAGTTTCTGGGAATCATAGTGGAGTGCGAATAACATATAAGATATTGCAGTGTGGCTCATATTGGACAACTATCCACCAGGATACCCACGATTATGCAAAGGCCTATGATAGATTCCAAAAAGAAGAGGGTGTCTCCCGCTAATATGAGCTTCCCCTTAAACCCCATTATGGTGATCAAATTATTTGATGTATGGGGGATACATTTCATGAGCCCATTTTTTAGCTCACATGGAAATAAATACATCCTAGTGGTTGTGGACTATGTATCAAAGTGGGTAGAAGCAGTGGCGCTTCCCAATAATGAAGGCAAAAGTGTCACATCATTCCCGAAAAAGAATATCTTCTCTAGGTTTGGCACCTCTCGAGCTATCATCAGTGAAGGAGGATCACATTTCTGCAATAGATTATTCAAAGTGCTACTTGAGAAGTATAGGGTCTAGCATAGAGCCACCTTATCATCCTCAAACTAGTAGGAAAGTGGAGGTGTCGAATCAGGAGATCAAATAGATCTTATCAAAAATGGTAAATGCAAACCGAACGGACTGGTTACAAAATCTTGATGATGCATTATGGACGTATCAGACTGCATCCAAGACACCAATAGCTATATCTCCTTAACAACTTGTCTTTGGAAAAGCCTGCCATTTACTGGTAGAATTAGAGCACAAGGCGATGTGGGCACTAAAGAAATTGAATTTGGACTTGAATGAGGTGGAAACCTTGAGGCTGAACCAGTTGAATGAGCTTGACAAATTCCATTTGAAGGCATAGGAAAGTTCAACCCTGTACAAGTAACGGATGAAATTTTAGCATGATCATCGGATAGAAAAGCCTTAGTTCACGCTCGGAGACATGGTATTGCTCTATAACTCTAGATTGAGGTTGTTCCTTGGAAAACTCAAATCCAAATGGATCGGACCATTTAAAATAGCACGAGTTTTTAACCATAGATCCATTGAGTTAGAGAAAATAAATGGTTCGACTTTCAAGGTGAATGTCCAAAGAGTGAGCATGTATCTTGGCAATGATGAGGATATTAAGATAGTGGAAGCATGGGCACTTGACGAAGTCTGAGTAGTCAAGTGCACTAAGTTGTGCCGCGACACTAAATCAGGAGCTACTTTGGAGGCAACCAATGATAAGTGAGGCGCTTTGGCACCCAGGTATGTTCTTTTGATCGTGGTTCTTTATTTTTGATATTGTATGTGCATTGAGGACAATGGACAACATTTTCGATGGGTGTGGGTATTTATATGCCTTAGTGAATTTTGAGTAGCATTGACCTATAACTATCCTAATTTTTATCCAAAGGGTTTTCTTGCCTATGTTCTTTTTCCCTGCGGATATTTATTTTTCTGTTGAACCGACATGTTTAGGATGCTTAGGTAGTATTTGTAGCATATAGTACTTATGTCCATGGCATAGTTATGTTTTGTTGAAAATTGATACCCATCAAATTCTATGATTAGTTAGCTACTATAGCAACCTTGCATGATTATTTGTTTGACAGTGCTTGTTCTAATAAGTTAGGCTATATTGTTATAAAAAACATGATTTGATAGTCTATATTAACATGTAAGCAGTGCCATGTGTGAGTGAGCTTAATTGCATGCTTCAATATTGTGTTTCAATTCAAAAATTGCCCTGTTACGCTGACTTATACAATAAATTAGTGGGTTTGGAAAGGATCTTAGGCCATTATTCTTAACAAGTCCACTTAACCTGCAATAACCAACCAAATGTGCTATATATCCCTTGATCCCTGTGTTTGAGCCTAAAATTGACCTCTTTCTTTGTAAATACCCAAGTAACCCTGCCTTGATTAATGATAAGTCCAAAACTTGGCCCTGATCCTTCCTTGAACATTCTGCACCTCTACAGAGGCTAAAAACCTAAGTTGAGGGTGGCTACCCAAAATTGGCCATAGTTCTGAGTATGGATAATGTGCACCTCAACTCAGGCCAAAAGCCTAAGTTGAGGGTGGATAGTGTGAGGAAAATCATAAAATGTGGGGGAAACTAGTGATACAGAAAAGGGGAAGAAAATAATTTAAAAGGGTGTAAAGAAAAAAAGAAGAGAGAGAAGTGCCTAATCAGTATGCTAGATAGAAAACGATTGTGAAAAAATAAAGGCACTGTGCAACTTTGAGTCTAAATCACTTTGAAAGATTCAAAATGGGAGGAAAAGAGGGAATAAAATAAAATATGGGTTGGTAGGTCAAAAATGTAAAACAATGCAGTATCAAGGAGAGCCATTAGTCGCTATGTCTCTAAAGCATCATATCAAAGCCCCCTAAGCCTACGTTACATGCCTAAAAAGTCCTAAAGTGATCCTAGTCCAACTAGCTAAAGGTTCCAGTTGTGAGTATATGGGCAAGCCTATGGTATTGGTAATAGTAATTGAATATTGTTTGTAAGAGTAAGTGTTGTAGTATCATCCCAAGTACTAAATTTGAAAATATCATTCTGAGTAAGGAATAGAACTTCTTTTTGTAAGGGAACTTGCATTGCATTATTGATATCTAACTAAGTCAGTGAGTATTGCTTATTTATGGATGCATAACTTATCATAGTTTCATTGTTGGATGTATTGGTTTGCATTGGTTTATTGGATAACTTTCTAGTATGTATTTGAAAAAAGGTGTGGGTAACTGTGTTAGATTTTGATAAAGTCTGTGCCATTGGGTTAAAGTCTGTGTGTCTCTGTACTATTTATCTAGATTGATTCTTTCGCTTGAGGACAAGCAACAATGTTAAGCTTGAGGGTGTTGATGTGCTGCCAAAATACAACACTTTTGATGCTTAAAACTTGGAATTTTGTGTGTTCTCAAAGAAATGTTGGTAGGTTTGATTTGTGTTTTGTGTTGTTTTTGCAAGATTTCAGTGTTGGCATGATTTTTGAATGAAGTGGGCTGAAACAGCAAAATCTAAAGATCCATGGAACCCTTTAGGGGCCGTGGAAAGGTTCACAAGCCGTAGAAGGGGTATCATGTAAATTTCCTGGGAAGGGTGAATTTCTGAAGTGAACTCTATGAGGGAAGTAGATGAGTCATAGATTGATCCATAAGTCATAGAGTATGTTCGTGCTCTGAGGATCAGAATGTGGAAAATCTCTGAAACGTCATCATACAAAACCTCTAACAGGCCATATAATCTTGCATCACCCATGAAAAGGTCTCGTAGAAGTAGTCTCCAAGTTTTTGTTATAATCCACGAAACCCTGATGCACGGACCGTAGAGTGAAACTTGAGTCATAAACCCGTTCGTAGATAGTATCAACACAGTTTTCCTATTCCATTTTGGTTTTGTATTTTACACATTATAAATAGAATTTTAGGTTATTTTTATAAAGTTTACCAACAGTCACGTAGCTAGAACAAGGTTTTAGAGTATACACATAGGATTTAGAATATTTTGAGAGGAAAAATATTCGAGTGTGTTCTGTATTCAATCTTGTGATTCTATTTGAAGAGTTGGATTTTATATTCTTAATTCACCTGTGTAAGTTCTCAATAATGTTATTCTACTTCACAATTTCTGCATTTATATTAATCATGCATAGCTAAATCCACAACTAGGGTATTGAAAACCATGAAGAACTAACATGGTAAAATCGAATAGTGTGTAATTCTTGCAAGGTGTGTTAGATCGTATTAATTAATCATCTTCACTTTAACTATTTTTTAACGGAGGCCTATGTTAGAACTTGTCTAGTGTTACTTGTCGGATCAAGGAAGTAATAAATAGGAAAATAGATAATTAACAGGATTCGATTGAGATGTTCTCATCTAATCAACCAAACCAGATCAAGGAGAGGTTGTATTGGGATAAAAGTAAGGGTTATAATGTCACATCATGGAGATGGATCAAGTTCCGAGATAAAATTTACCTATTCGCTGGATCAAAGGTTTAGGTGAACCTAACTTACTATCCTAACCTATACACTAGAAAAGGTTGCATTTATCAGATAATACCAAGTTAGGGATTCATGGGGAACATATCACCCTACTTAGCTCTTCTACTGACTTCTCATCACCTGCATTCATTTAGTTTAGTTATTCTACTTTGCAAAATCTCCCCCTTTTGGGAGATAATAGATTAATCATTCCCAACTTTACATTGAATTGATTCTTGAGTCTACCATATTCCCTAAGGGATAAACCCTAACCTCGGATAGGTTAATTACTTGATAGCGATCGCTTTACCTTAAAAAGAAGGTGTGACTTTAGCGACATCACATACCACTAGTAATGCTGCCTCAAGTCTCGGTAAATCTTTAATGTGTCTAGGTCAATAGAGTATCTAGAATTATGGGTCTCACAAAGGATGAACAAAATAAAGTCTTCAACTCTAGGGACACACAAGAGACTAGCATACCAAAGTACCCCGTCTGAATCTATAGTATCCCGTCCACCCTCACCCTACAATACTAACTCCCTAAGCTCCACCAAAGTGTTATCTTCATACTTGTGGCTACGAATCTGATCAAGTAAAGATGAATGAGCTCCAACATATGCTAAAATAGGCCTATAATCTGAAATGTCCACTCTAGCCAGTTGGTTAGTAGAGGACTAAATATCTAAGGCTAAAGGTCACTTTGAAGTAGGCAAGTAAGCTAGACTACCCATAATCCCCGCTCTTTGGCTCAAGGCATCCGCTACTATATTCTCCTTGCCCGTATGGTAGAGGATAGAGATATCATAGTCCGGTAGAAGCTCAATCCAATGCCAATGCCTAGAATTAAGATCCCTTTAACTCATGATGTATTATAAGTTGTGATGGTCTGTATAGATCTAACAATGAACCCCATATAAGTAATGTCTCCACATCTTGAGAATAAAAACTACCGCTGTCAACTCTAGATTATGAGTGGGGTAGTTGTGCTCATGGGCCCTCAACTATTTGGAAGCATATGTGATAACTCGGCTATGTTGCATAAATATATAACTAAAACCAATTCTAGAAGCATCACAATAAACTATGAAGCTCTCACCCACAACTGGAAGTGTCAGAATAAGAGCAGTACTGAGTAACTCCTTAAGCTTTAGAAAACTCAACTCATATTCCTTGGTTCATACAAAGGGAATATCTTGCCGAGTCAACTAGGTCAGTAGGGCTATAATAGTATACAATCCCTCAATGAAGATTCTATAATAACTCGCTAACCCAACAAAGCTATGAATTTATGTAACTAATATGGGCCTAGCCTAAATTTGAATAGCCTCAATATGCACAGGATCTACCATAATGCCCTCCTTGGACAACACGTGTCCTAAGAACATCACAAACTCCAACAAGAACAAGCACTTGGAGAACTTGACATAAAGCTACTACTCTCTTTAGGTCTGGAGCACAACTCTCAAATATTGTGCGTGATCCTTTCTACTCCGTGAGTGTACATGTATATCATCAATGAACAGAATCACAAAGGAGTCAAGATAAGGCATAAACACTTAGGTCATAAGTTCCATAAAAGGTATTGAGGCATTAGTAAGACCAAAAGACATCAATAGGAATTCATAGTGGCCATAACGGGTCCGAAACATAGTCTTAAATATGTCATCTTCTCTAGTCCGCAACTGATGATACTCAGACCACAAATCAATTTTAGAGAACATTATGGCACCCTAAAGATGGTCAAATAGATCATTAATATGAGGCAGGGGGTAATGGTTCTTCATTGTCACCTTGTCTAACTGCCTGTAATTAATACACATATGCAAAATCCTATCCTTATTCTTAATAAACAGGACAGGAACACCCCAAGGAGATATACTCGATCAAATAAACCCCTTACCCAAGAGGTCCTCTAACTGAATACTAAGCTCTTGGATCTCTACAAGAGCCATATGATAGGGTGGAATAGATAAAGGCTTAGTGTTTGACTCAAGATTAATGAAAAATAAATCCCTCTCTAAGGGAAGGTTAGGTAGGTCAATAGGAAAGACATGTAGGAACTCACGGACCATGGGGACTGAGTCAATGGAAGGGACATCACTGGACACATCATGAACATCAGCAAGATAGGCCAAATACACAAAAGCAACAAGCCATTGAGGTCGCATAAATGATATATTGTCTATCGGTGAGTGGCTATAAGAACCCTGCCATAGAACTGAAGGAATAACAGGAACGGCTAAAGTAATGGTCTTGGCATAGCAATCCAAACCTCATGATAAGAAGAAAGCTAGTCCATGCCTAATAAAATATCAAAATCCAGCATATCTAGCAAAATAAGGTTAGCCCAAGTCTTATTCCCTTGAATAGACACCTAATCCACTAATAAAGACTTCCCTACTGGGGTAGAAACACACAATGACACCTTAAGTGAATCACAAGTAACACTGTAACAATCCAAAAATTTTTGAACTTCATAATGGTTTGTCAAGATTAGTGTTAAACTGATCGTGGTTGAATTTTGGTAGCCATGGGTTGAATTTAAGCGGCCGGATTCAAAACGGATCTTTTGGTAAAGTTATGGGGCTGGTTAGGTAGTGTACTTTGAAAGATCATAACTTTTGGTATGGGATAAACTATGTGGGATGCTATATATAAAATTGAATCTCTTTGGGTTATCATCGCAACTCAACTGGTTTCACTCAATTCGAAATTTATATGAGAAAGTTATGGTTAAAATAGTTAGACTGCTCGTAATTGGAAGGATACTGGAACAAGGTTCTGGAATTGGGTTAAGGAGTGGACCACAGACCGTTTGGTGGTCCACGATCTGTGAGGGGGCTCTTGGGTTGGTCAAGTGAATTCCTAGGGGTTAGGGGCCAGCCCATAGACCAAGTAAGGTCCCACAGACCACCCCACGGTCCGTGAGACCCTTCACGGCCTGTGAGGGGTCCCGTGACGTGGGGCAGAACGTTAGCCATGGTTCGGGGCTGGACTCCAGACCAAGTGATACTCCACAAATAAGTACACGGTCTGTGTGCAGCTATACGGTATGTGAGACCCCCCTTGAAGTGATCCAGAAAGTCTTCCGAGAGTTTGAGTCGAAGTTAAGGCCAAGTGTAGTCCCACGGGTAGGTACACGGCCCGTGGGCATGTTGATGGGCAGTGTGTGCCAACCGTGAGACCCTGTTTCACTGAATCAATCTATTTCATTAATGGTTAATTCATAACTTAATTAAATTATATGCCCCATTTAGGCTTTCTAAGGTCTCCTAAACCCCCTAAATCAAACCCTAAACCCTTTTCATCAACTCTAACACTCCTCAATTCATTTTAAAATACTCTCAATCCTTTTGACCTCCATTGATGAAAGCTTGAAGAAATTTGGGAAAGATCATCCTTGTTGTGAAATCCTTCAATTATCTTGGTTAATTTCAAGGTATGTGGGTTTCATTCATGGATGCCCTTTCGTATATGAAGACCCAAGAACCCTCCTCTTTAAATTATGCTTTTAAGATTCTTAATGTTGGGTTCTTTAAATTTTGAAGTATTTATTACAATTGGAACGTGGGTTGTAGAAATTGGATAATTTAAAGTTGATTTAAGTTTGAATTATATGAAGTTTGATGGCTTTGATGAAGATCAAGTTATCCATGTCCTGTTTACTCTTGAACTATACATGGGTAGTATCTAAATAATATTTTTAAGGTGGTTTTAACTTGAATTTCTCATGAGTTACTTTTGATTTGAATTTAAAGTATGAATTATAGTACCCATGCTATTCTCATTGTTCCTCATGGCATTGCATGCATGATCATGGATATTTTGATGAAAGTTTTGATGTGGGCTATGTCCCAAACATGTTTATGACTATGATTTTGAACAAGTATGGGTTAGGACTAAGTTGTGATCATACTAAGTCTATGATATGACTCTTTGAGAAACTTGGGTGCTTTCACCAATATGATATGACAAGTATGACCAGTATGGAGCTACTCTTATGCATAAAGTTTGACATGAAAGTTTGTTTGGTTGTTTATGTAACAACCCAAAATTTTTTGAAACCTCCTTATGGTTGGTCTTGTATTATGTTATACTGGGCATGGTTGAGTTTTGGTAGCCACGGGTTGAGTTTAAGTGGTCGAACGCAAAATGGGTCATTTGGTGGCCTAGCGAGGTCGTTTGGATAGTAGACTTTGAACTGGAATAACTTTTGATGCGGGTTTAATAGTATGGTCAGCTACATATAAAATCCAATATCTTTGAGTTAGCTTCGCAACGCAACTAGTTTCACTCGATTCGGAGTTTGGATGAGAATGTTATGGCCTAAACACTGGGACTACCTAAAATTCAGAAGGCATTGGAGATAGGCCTTGAAAAGGGCCCAAGGAAAAGGACACGGACTGGGAGCATTGGCACGGTATGTGTGGGGGTCCGTTCCAAGTTCTAGAGAGTTAGGGATTTCCAGGAACCACCCTAGGACACAAGTCATGGCTCATGAACTACCCCACGGCCCGTGAGCCTTCAAATGGTTCGTCAAGTGGCTCGTCAAGTGGGGCAGAGGCTTGGCTTGAGTTGGGAGTTGATTCTTGGTCCAAGTGTGGCTCCGCGGACCAGTACACGGTCTGTGTGAAGCCATACGGTCTCTGAGTCCTCCCGTCAAGTGGTCCAGAAAGTCCTATGAGAGTTCGCGTTGAATGTTGGCTAAGTGTCATTTGATGGGCAGTTGAACGGACCATGTGTCACCTTGACGGGCACTGTAGAATTCTGTCTGACACTGTGTTACAGTTAATTAGCCAATTTATTAATGGTAATTTTGTGATTTAATAATTCCCTAAGCCCCTTTTAGGTATCCTAAGGTCTCCTAAACCCCTAAATCAAGCCCCAAACCCTCATTCATCTATTCTAAGCCTTCTACATTCACTTTGAGAATTCTAAAATCCTCTTGACCTCCATTGAATAAAGCTTGAAGAATTTGGGAAAGACAACCTTGACTAAGTTTGACTTTGCAATTATTTTGGTAAAATTAAGGTATGTGGGATTTGATTCAAGGATCATTTTTCATCCTTGAAGACCCAAGAACCCTAAACCTTTAAATTTGATTTTAAGTTTTCAATTAAGTTATGGGTTGTTCAATTATTGGGTAGATTAGTGTTGGGAATTATGTGCTGTAGTTTTTTAGGTGATTTAAATCATGTTTTAAGCTTGAATTTATGAATGTTCATGGAAACCCTTGATGAATCAAAGTGCATGTCCCTTTCATGATTTAATTAAGCATGGGTAACTTGCATTATGACTTATTTATGGATTTCTACATGATTTATGATGAGATATCTTTCAAATTGAGGAATCAAGTTTGGATTCCATTACCCGTGTTCTTGTTCTTGTTCATCATTCATGGCATATGCATGGTTACTGTTATGGTGAAACTCTTGATGAATCTCTTGATGAAACTCATGTTTTGAATGTAATGTTATGACTTGTGATCACATAGTTCCTTGTCTTGGCATTGAGCAAATTTGGGTGACTGCATCCCCATGATATGTCTTGATTGCTTGATATGACAAGCCCATGTAGATGAGCTACTCTTATTGCATTGGTATGGAATGATCATGAAATGTTTTGGAAACTCTTGTTGGCCTATGGCTTAATCATGAACATGACTCTTGTACAATGGTCTTGATTTAACTAATGATGCATGATTTGCAAAGAATGTAAGTGTCTCAATTTAATGTTGCATGTATATATGTACGTATTCCCGTGGGATGAGACTTAGCACCAAGGTATTGGGCTTCACCCTTTCCATCAAACCATGTGCCACCATGGGTTTTGAATCCCTAGATAAGGGTTCCCATGTCATGCTATCCCTTGTCTCAAGGGATCCTTGGGTACTACTTGGCAAGTAGACCAGATCCGGGTAGTGGCTCGTTCGGGTCTTCCATGTTGTCGGTTAAGGTTACATCCCCGCTATATATGAACATAGGATTTCATTTCATGCATCATGGCATGGAATATTGTTATACTACTCTTTGGCTACGTGCATTCCCTTCGTGTACTTTTCCCTTTGACATGTTGCTTTGTCATACTATACTTGTCATATGCATTGCATGCCCGCATACTTAGTGTTTAATTGTGCTAACCCATATTCTTGTCTACATGTTCTAACCATGTAGGGACCGAGGGTGATATCTACATTCTACCGGACGACGCTTGAGATCCTATTGAAGACTTGCTAGTGGTGAGCCCTCTTGTTCAAGGGAAATAGCCACCGTCTATCTACCACTTTACATTATGTATTTACTTTCTTTTGTCTTTGAGGGTGAGCCTCAAACTTGTCGAGGCCTCGCTCATCTATGTAGAGGCTTGTTGGACCACTCTATACTCTTGTATGTTTTACTTGTGTGTTAAATCTTTGGTTATGTAATACGATGTTATTTAGCTTGGCTTATGATCATGTTCTCTTGTTATGCTTATGACTTGAATAATGGGTATTGTGAATGGCTATGTGCTTATTTGGCAAGTCCCATAATCCCGGTGTGCCCCATAGGTTGAGTCCTACTCACCCGTCCCCTTAGAGATTATTGCTATGTGTTATGTGTATACATGTTTGTCCCATCCCTGACATTGTCCCCATAGCTTGAGTCCCAAGTCCCTAATTCCTTAGAGCTTACGTGTTATGTGTATAGCTTCCGCGCTTCTGAACCGATGATGTGTGTAATGATGCTATGATGGCTTGATCGAGGGTCTTTGGGTCCTCGTTCGCCATATCACATCAAGGCCCCCTATCCGGGTCGTGACAGTTTATCCCATGAACCATGACTATGAAATGTGTTTGACTCTTGTTAAGTATACATAAGAGTATTGAAAATATGTTTGGCTTATAAGCCCATGTATGCATGATTTGGTGTTCAAGTGTCAAGTTTCCATTTTTAAAGCATGTATATGTATACATATTTTTGTGGGATGATGACTTAGTACTGAGAAGGATTGGAGTAGTAAATGGGCTATCCCCAGGGGTCTCACTCCTTTCCCGAAACTATGTGCCACCATACGTTGCTACCAAAATGGGAGGCCCGTAAGGTATGCTCTGATATGATATGCTATGTTATGTAAATCCTTCCAAAATGGGAGACCCGTAAGGAAGGTGGCCATCACACCGAAATGGGAGGCCCCTAAGGTGTGGTGTAGCTTACCTTTGGCAAGTAATCTTCTCTGATCCAATGATAGGCTTCATTGGGAAAGTTCATATTGTAGCTCACTTGAGTTTGGATATCGGTTATGGTTCCATCCCCTCTATACTATAAGCATTATGGCATTTCATGCATCACGATCATCATGACATATTGGTATATTGGTCTTTCTTGTATTCTTTTCTATGTATGTGCCTTTGCCATGTAGGTAACTGTAGGCTCATGTGCACACATTTGCATTCCCGCATACTTAGTGCTTTATTGCGCTAACCCATACTCTTGTCTACAAGTTCTAACTATGTAGGGACCGACAACGACTTCTATCTACATTTGCACGATGAGTGATCTCCTTGAAACTAATTGCTTGTGGTGAGCCCTTTGTCTAAGGGCAATAACTACTTTCCTCTTCCTTGTATTGTTTACTTTCTTATTTAATATATTGAGGGTGATCCCCAAACTATGTCGAGCCCCCGCTCTTTTTAATGTAGAGGCAATGTTGGACACACTAAACTCTTGCACGTTGTATTATGCTTATTTTGGGATGTTATGACTATTGGGATCATGTTATGGAAATGATTTTCCTATTATGCTTATGCTTATGTTTATGGGCATGTGAATGTTGGGAATGTACTTATGTGGAAAGTCCCATAACCCCAGTGTACCCACATAGCTTGAGTCCTCCTTACCCGCCCCATTAGAAATACTTGTTATGTGTTATGTGATTCATGCTTATCCCATTCCCGGTAACATCCCCATAGCATGAGTCCAAAGCCTCATTTCCCTTAGAATTATGTGTAATGTGTTTATCTTTCTACGCTTCCGAACCGATGATGTGTGTGATGATGCTATGATGGCTTGATCGAGGACCTTCAAGTTCTCCTTCACCATGTCACTTCTAAGCCCCACTTTCGGGTCATGACAAAGATGGTATCAGAGTCCTAGGTTTGTAAATGATCCTCGAAGTCCAACATGCCGCGTCACTTAGAGTCTCATTCATGGGTGTGATGCGCGTCATACCTATGAGTGAGAGGGTACGATGACATTTTAGGAACGTTTCGCTTCATTGTCCCATTTTTCCTGCCTTGTACTCTTTATGCGATTTCCTAAACTCTTGGTTCTTGTTGCTCTTTTAGAACATGCCTCCTAGAAGTGTTCCCTTCCCCCATCAAGCTCCCGAAATTGAAGAAGAAGCCTCTCAAGCACCGGTAGAGGAGCAAGTGACTCATGCTGAGTTTAGGAATGTGGTGTCCATGTTGGCCCAAGCTGTGGCCGATCAATCTTGTGAATATGGGTACTCTGTCTTCTAGCGTGAGGGATTTCACCCGGATGAACCCTCCAGAGTTCTATGGTTTGAAAGTGGATGAAGATGCTCAAGAGTTCATTGATGAACTCACTAAGGTCTTGACTATCATGGGAGTGAGCTCGAAAGGAAAAGCCGAGTTGGCTGCATACCAATATAAATATGTGGCCCAAGTGTTGTATGGCCAATGGTTTGTTGAACGGGTTGCGGATGTCAAATTTGGATGGGAAGAGTTCAAAATGGCTTTCTTTGATCGTTTCTTTCCTCTTGAGCTTAGAAGCCAATGTGACCAAGTTTATCAATCTTCGGCAAGGTGGTATGACCGTGAGGGACTATTCTCTCAAATTTACCAAGCTTTCCAAGTATGCTCCAATGCTTGTATCCGATCCCCATGCAAGAATGCACATGTATATTTTGGGTGTTTTGGATTAAGTGGTGAAGGAGTGTCGGACCGCTATGCTCATTCGTGATATGGACATCTCTTGGCTCATGACTTATGACGAGCAAATTGAAGGTGAAAAGCTTAAGAAGCGAAGGGTTAATGAAGCTAAAAGGGCCCGATTTGATGGTGGGTTCTCCAACTCTAATGGTGGTGGTGGCTTTGGTCGATTCCATCAGAGCCAAGGATCTAACTGAGGAGTGCTAATCCGAGAGTGCCTCCTCCTAAGGCACAAATTGAGAGTGGTCCCCGAATTTCTCTTTGTGGTCAATGTGGGAAGCATCATATGGGTGATTGTAGAAAGGTTTTGGGTGCTTGCTTTGGATGTGGTGGTTTGGACCACAAGGTTTTCGAATGTCCTAAGGGTGCCAAGAAAGATCAAGTGGCTCTCGATGGTCAAGGGCCGCCAAAGGCTCCGGTTGGTGGTGCTCCAAGGAACAACCAATTCTATACTCTCCATGCCCAACAAGAGAGGGAGGAAGCTCCAGACGGCGTGACTGGTATGTTAACAATATTTGATTTTAATGCTTATGCTTTACTTGATTCGGGTGCAAATTTATCTTTTGTGACTCCTCTATTGGCTGTTAAGTTTGGTTGGAGTCCCGAAACTCTAAGGAAACCTTATTCAATGTATACTCCCGTGGGTGAGTCTATTGTTGCCTAGAAGGTGTATCGGGGTTGTCCTGTCTCTGTGTTGCATAAAGTGTTCCCCGGTGACCTTGTAGAAATTAAGATGTATGATTTTGATGTTATTCTTGGGATGGATTGGTTGCATGCATCGTATGCCTCTGTTGACTGTAGGACTAGGCAAGTTAAATTTCAAGTTCCTAATGAACCGGTGTTGGAATGAAAGGGTAGTGAATTTGTGGTTAAGAGTCATTTTATTTCCTACCTCAAAGCCTGGAAAATGCTTTGTAAGGGTTGCATTTATCATATTATGTGGGTTAGAGATGTAGAGGGTGTGTTACCTAAGCTTGAATCGATTCTGGTAGTTAATGAGTTTTTCAATGTGTTCCCTGAGGACTTGCTCGGTATCCCTCCCGATAGAGAAATATATTTTGGCATAGATCTCCTTCTTGATACTTAACCTATCTCTGTTTCTCCTTATCATATGGCCCCGACAGAATTGAAGTAGTTGAAGGATCAATTGAAAGATTTGCTAAAAAAGGGTTATGTTAGTCGAGTATCTCACCTTGGGGTGCTCTCGTGTTATTTGTGAGAAAGAAGGATGGGTCGCTCTGAATGTGTATTGATTACCGAATATTGAACAAGGTGACTATAATGAATAGGTTCCTATTGCCTAGAATTGATAATTTGTTTGACCAGCTTTAAGGAGATACTCATTTTTCCAAAATAGACCTTCATTTGGGCTATCACCAATTGAAGTTAAGGGAGTGTGATATTCCCAAGATGGCCTTTCGGACTCGTTATGGTCATTTTGAATTTGTGGTGATGTCATTTGGGTTGACTAATGCTCTGGCGGAGTTCATGGATCTTATGAATTGGGTGTTCAAGTCGTTCCTTGATAACTTTGTGGTAGTCTTCATTGATGACATCTTGATTTACTCCCATAGTGAACAAGAACATATGTATCATTTGAGATTGGTTTTTCAAACTTTGAGAGAGAAGCAATTGTATGTCAAGTTTAGAAAATGTGAATTTTGGTTGGGAGAAGTTGCTTTCCTTGGTCATATGGTGTCCGGTGATGGCATTAAGGTTGATCCTAAGAAACTGAAGCGGTAAAGAATTGGCCTAGACCATTGACTCCTTCGGATATTCGAAGCTTCCTTGGTTTAGCCGATTATTATAAAAGGTTTGTTAAAGGTTTTTCCTCTATAGCATCTCCGTTGACCAAGTTGACTCAAAAGAAGGCTAAATTTGTATGGTCAAATGAATGTGAGAAAAGTTTTCAAACTTTGGAGGATCGACTTACATCGGCTTCAATTTTGACCTTGCCTAATGGGTTAGATGGGTTTGTGGTGTATTGTGATGCGTCGCGTATTGGCTTAGGTTGTGTGCTTATGCAACATGGTAAGGTGATAGCTTATGCGTCCCGCCAATTGAAAGTGCTTGAACAAAATTATCGAACCCATGATCTCGAGTTTGCGGCGGTGGTAATTGCTTTGAAAATTTGGCGACATTATTTATATGGGGTTCATGTGGATGTCTTCACCGATCGGAAGAGCTTGCAATGTGTTTTCACCCAAAGAGACCTTAATTTGAGGTAAAAGAGGTGGTTGGAACTTCTCAAGGACTATGATATGAGTATTCTTTATCACCCCGGCAAAGTTATAGTAGTGGCGGATGCTCTTAGTAGGCTTTCTATGGGAAGTGTGACTCGTGTGGAAGAGGGGAGGAAAGAGATAGTGAAAGATGTACACTGGTTGGCCGAATCCGATAATGGTGAAATTCTTGATCAAGGTGGATCCAAGTCTTCCTTATGGTTGATGTTAAGAGAAACAAGACTTAGATCCTTCCGTGGTAGAGTTGAAGAAGTTGGTTACTGATGGAAAGATTGAGGTGTTCTCTCAAGAGAGAGATGGAGTGCTAAGGTACCAAAACTGTTTGTGTGTTTCAGATATTGATGGCTTAAGAGAGATTATCATGAGAGAGGCTCATAATTCTCAATACTCTATTCATCTGGGATCTACCAAGATACGCTAAGATTTGAGGGTATTGTATTGGTGACATGGTATGAAGAGGGACATAGCCAAGTTTATATCGGAATGTCCTAATTTCCAAGAAGTAAAAGTAGAATATCTAAGGCCCGGTAGTTTGACCCAAGACATTGAAATTCCTACTTGGAAGTAGGAAGATGTGAACATGGACTTTGTAGTTGGGTTACCTCGTACTCGGAGAAAATTTGATTCCATATGGGTTGTGGTTGATAGAATGACCAAGTCGGCTCACTTCTTACCAGTTACGACTACCTATAGTGCCGAGGAGTATGCTAGGGTGTATATTCGAGAGTCGGTGAGGTTGCATGGTGTGCCAAGGTGTATCATATCGGATCGTGGTACTCAATTTACCTCTCATTTCTTGAAGTCTTTTCAAAAGGGACTTGGTACTAAGGTCAAGTTTAGCACCGCATTTCATCCTCAAACAGATGAACAAGCCGAGAGAACGATTCAAACCTTGGAGGATATGTTAAGGACTTGTGTGTTGGAATTTAAAGGAAAATAGGATGATCATCTACCTCTCATTAAGTTTACTTACAATAATAGCTTTCATTCTAGCATTGGTATGGCACCATTTGAAGCTTTGTATGGGAGAAGATGTAAGTCTCCGGTTGGTTGGTTTGAAATAGGTGAGGCGCCTTATTAGGCTCGGATTTGGTTGTTGAGGCCATTGAAAAGGTGAAGTTAATTAGGGAAAGCTTGAAAATGACCCAAAGTCGCCAAAAGTGTTATTCGGATGTTAGGAAGAGGGATCTTAAATTTCATGTTGGTGATTGGGTGTATGTGAAGGTGTCCCCCATGAAAGGCTTCATGCGTTTTGGCAAAAAGGGCCAGTTGAGTCCCCGGTACGTCGGACCTTATGAAATTGTAGAACGGGTTGGCAATGTGGCTTATAGGTTGGAATTGCTTTGTACATGAGCTCCATTCATCCAGTATTCTATGTGTCTATGTTGAGGAAGTTAGTTGGTGATCCTAAAGCAATTACACCTTTGGAGGGTGTGACAGTTGAGGAGAACTTGATCTATAAAGAGGTATCGGTGGAGAATTTGGATAGGCAAGTGAAGTGGCTTCCCAACAAGGAGGTAGCTTCGATCAAGGTACTTTGGAGGAACCAAGACATGGGGAGTGCAACGTGGGAAGCGGAGTTGGACATGATGGAGTGATATCGCTATCTTTTCCAATATACTAAAGCCTAAGGTAATAGGTTATGTCCTTGTATGGCCCTAATTCTTTAAATTCTTGAGTTTCATGACATTGCATGCATACATGAGCACGAAAATAATTTAAATGATGTTTTGACATGAGTCTTGAAATACTTTTGAAATGATGCATGATTCGATTATAAGTTTGATGAAAATGTCGCTTGTTTGATTGTTGTTCTCAAGCCGTAGTTTTTGATAATTCGAGGACGAATGTTCCCAAGGGGGAGATGATGTAACGATCAAAAATTTTTTGAACTTTGTAATGGTTGGTCAAGGTTAGTATTAAACTAGTCGTGGTTGAATTTTGGTAGCCATGAGTTGAATTTTAGCGGCCGGATTCAAAATGGATCTTTTGGTGAAGTTATAGGGCCGGTTGGGCAGTGTACTTTGAAAGATCATAACTTTTGGTACTGGATGAATTGTGTGAGATTATATATGTCAAATTGAATCTCTTTGCTTTATCTTCACAATGCAATTGGTTTCACTCAATTCGGAGTTTGTATGAGAAAGTTATGGCCAAACCAGTGAGACTGCCCGTAATTGGAAGGACGCTGGGAATAAGGTTCTAGAATTAGGTTAAGGACTGGACCACGGACCGTTCGATGGTCCACGGTCTTTTAGGGGGCTCTTGGGTTGGTTCAGTGAGTTCCTAGGGGTTAAGGGACAGCCCATGTACCAAGTAAGGTTCCACGGACCACCCTACGGTCTATGAGACCCTTCACGGCCCGTGAGGGGTCCCGTGAAGTGGGGCAGAACGTTGACCATAGTTCCGGGCTGGACTCCAGGCTAAGTGATGCTCACGGACCGGTACACGGTCTGTGTGCATCTACACGGTCCAAGATACCCCCCGTGAAGAGATCCAGAAAGTCCCCAAAGAGTTCGAGTCGAAGTTAGGGCCAAGTGTAGTCCCACAGGCAAGTACAAGGCTCGTGGGCATGTTGACGGGCACTGTGTGCCAACGTGAAACCTTGTTTCAGTGAATTATTCCATTTCATTAATGGTTAATTCATAATATTATTTAATCCTATACACCTTTTAGGCTTTCTAAGATCTCCTAACCCCCTAAATCAAACCCTAAACCATTTTCATCAATTCTAACACTCCTCAATTCATTTTAAAATTCTCTCAATCCTCTTGACCTCCATTGATGAAAGCTTGATGAAATTTGGAGAAGATCATCCTTGTTGTGAAATCCTTCAATTCTCTTGGTTAATTTCAAGGTATGTGGGTTTGATTC